>JAODUD010000019.1:10988045-11028958 GCA_026784285.1 Stomatorhinus walkeri | reverse complement strand
GTGGTTTCCTATACTCGCGAAGAAAAAATTGATGTAAATAAAATAAAACCCTTTTTAATAACAATCTTGTTTTACTTCTTCATAAGAAGAATTAAAATTCCATTGACTTTATTATAACATTTGTATGAACAATAATACAATAAAAAAGAAAACAAAACACCTCATGATTGGAGCTATAGGTTATACATTTTACAACGATGCAACTGGTATTGAAATATACAAATAATCCAACTGCAGACAGAAGAGTGTGTGATCAGTCTTTTAACAATATTAAATAGTAAATAATTCCCAGTGATACTAATATTAAACAATTCCTGCATGTGGTTTTTCTGATTCCCCAGGAATCCTTAAACTATAATGGATTTCCAGTGTCACAGTTTTCTAAAGGCAGTTGACAGTTAATGTTGCAGGCAGTTTTGTTGTAAATTTGACATATATTTAACAATGAAAGTGTATGATATAGCGAACTTATGGGTGGGAAATTGAAGGACTCACTAATGTGCATCACTGCCAAGTTCTTAATTATCCTTGATTACCTTGGTTGAGTCTAAAACGAATGTAATAGAAGCAAACCTGGTATCATCCTTCAGTCTTGCTAAACTATTTTTTTTAATCTCATTTAAGTAATATGGGGAAGTGGTGGCTAAGAATCTATGCCAGCAGTCAGAAGGTTGCTGGTTCAAATCTCATGAAAGCTTGTAGTGATTCTACTCCACTGGACCCTTGAGCAAAGCACTTAACCTGCAATTGCTTTGTCCTGAGTATGAGGTTAATGTACAACCAGCCCTATAAGGAGGTCCTTCAACCTGCAGGGAAAAACTTGGGGATGGGTGGCAGGATTAGCACTCCAGCCACTGGGGAAAAAAACTCACACTGGTTCATGCAGACTAGTGTGGTGCTGAGGTATCGCCCCCACGTGGCTGCACTCAGGTTCTCATTCCTGAGGTGGTTTGTTGTGTGGTGGGTGCTGCAACACACTGTAATCAGTGCATGCTCCTTACCTCCTCTATAAAATGTGTAACTGGCACAGTTTAACCCTAATAAAATGTTCTAGTTGTTTCATTATATTCAATTAAATTCACACTGAAACTGACAAACACAACTTTGGACTGCATTAGTGGTTATGAAAAATCTTGCTCAAGGGGACACAGACTTCTGACTGTTCTGCTAAAACTGGGGCTTGAACCAGTAACCTTCCAATCAGAGGTGTGGAGGGTTAGCCTGTTGAGCCATCACAGTGTAAAACACAGCCTTAGTGGGTTCAAAAGAAACAGCACAGCCTTCAGCTTGGGAGGCCTGGAATTGCCCTTCGTTTCACAAAGGGTAGGAAGTGTGGGCAAGGCATCAAGTCAGCTTGCACAACAAAAGACAACTTTTCACACTAGTGTGTAAAATATTCTGTGCCTGTGATTGGACAGTTGCCAGTTCGAGCCCAGCCTCTGCAGAACAGTCATGTCTGTGGGCCCTAGAGAAAGACCCTTAACCCCCAAGTCCTTGAGCACTGCTGCAGATAGCTGTACTCTGCTGCCAAGCTTCCTCTTACCTATACATGTTTGTGCATCATGGAGAAAAACATGGGGTAGGCAAAAAGAGAATTTTCCCAAAGGGATCAATAAAGTGTAAATATTATTACTATTATCATCATTATCAACATTTGGCAAAAGCATGCAGATCTGCATGTGTGATACTATCTTCTTTAAGCCTTATTTTGACAGGACACCATAAAAAAACAATTGTGTTCTACTTATGCAACCTGGGAAATGAAAAAGAAAACAAAAAGGGCCCTGCGTCACATATGAGACTATTGTTATTAATCTGTGGCTACTGGTTCACACAGCAATCAGCAGAACACCTGGGGATCCCACAGTAATAGCTAAAATCACCAGAAAAAGAGGTGTGAAAATCCTAAAGGAATTCAACAGACCTGCATGAACGAAACAAACACTTACCCATTCAGTTAAATGTGAATCAAATTTATGTCAACATTCTCACAATAAGAAGCAGGATTTAGCATTTTTACTTAGTTTAGACCGCTATGCCACTGCAGTTTTTCAATTTGATCTAACCCTGGATGTCATAATTTAAATTGCTCTGAAAATGGCACAAAAACTATGTTAGGCGACTTGCAATTTACCGTCAGTCTCTAAATTGCACATATTTCCAGGCCACAGTGTGGTATTTGCCGACGACAGCTTTTCATTCTGTGAACATTTCTGCCTCTGCTTGACGGGGATCCGTGTGTCGTACAGCACGGTCAGCTTGCGCTGACCTGCTTGTGGTACTGCCATAAGACCTCCATCTGAGTCCTGCGGATCAGCACGTGTGGACGGATAGATCGCAGCATCCCACAAGCCTCCTCAGGACTCCACTTGTGTAGCTGTGGGCGAGACAGAAACCCAGACGGTCACTAGTCACCCCCCCTTGCAAACACCTGAACAAAAAAGGTGGGATATTCTCTCACTGGACTGAGCATTATTGAATGCCTTTTAGTGGAGGACTCACCCGGATGAGGTAAGCTGCAACTAATGTAGCGCTTCGAGAACGGCCAGCTTTGCAGTGGACGTACACACTGGTTCCTTCCTCCCTGTGCTTAAACACAAAATCCACCCCCTTGTGCAAGTTCGGCAGACTGGGCACCCCAGTCAGATCCACTGTACTGAGGCGAAGTTGTTCAACACCAAGTGATCGCCACTCCTGCAAGCAACAGGCAAAGCTGGTGTGGGGTCACTAGCATTTCTGCTTCTTATACATTGGATGATGTGTTGTTATAACCCCCCCAAGGGTTGCCTCATACACAACGCAAGCCACATAGAAAAATATATGGAAGAAATGTGGTTTAAGATCACTTCATATGGTTCTCTCAGTTTCCTTAGTACTTATAAGGACTGCTATTTCAAAAACGGAAATGAAGACCAGTTATAGATGGAGACGAATTCTTCTTTGGTTTTAAAAAAAAAAGATGTGGGGGGGTCAGATGATAACTAATCCCATTATTATATAACTGTTAGATCATTCAACTGCCAGGAAATATCAAGAGTTTGGCCACTATATATTTTCACTTGAGAATAAACCACTGCTTGCCTTACCTCAGCTGAGTTGCAGAAATATTTAGTTTCATATTCTTCATTCATAGTGATCACCCCACGGACATTTTCTGTCTGTACCAACTGGGAATGAAATTAATATAAAAAGGTATAAACGCCTTAGGGAAAATGTTATAAAGTATATATACAAAGACGTATATGGATAGCAGGAACTCCACAGCACAGTAAAAAGGCAACACGAGCATTTTAATATACTTTACCTCAGTTGTCATTGATTTAAAGGGAAGCGCTCCAAGAATTACAGTATTATCCACACGGTCAAACCACCTTCTGGATGATACTTTCTCCATAACGACATTGTAGCCAAGAGTAGGATAAAATAGCAATCTGGCCAAAAACCCCGACATCGCAACATCCCCCAAAACCCGATGCTATGACTACAATCCACATCCGTCACCTTTCTACACTAGCTGCCCGAAAGAAAATGACTGCACTGATCATTTCGACTTCCACACTGTCTAGGAGCATCGCTCACCGTCGCCGCCCCGTGGGCCGGAGGATTAAATGCATCATGTTTACCAACTTGAGTCATACTGTTATCCCTGCCATACACTGCAGATCGGTTAATTATAGCCGTTAATGACAGGTTAAGCCGATTAAATCATGATGTTTTTTCTCATTTACATGATTAATAACAAATGTAGATAAGAGTTTTCAGTCTGGGAAATATGCCTAACTAATGAGCACTGCCTTTGTTAATTTAACAGCAAATCGGCGCTGTGTGTTTTATTTGTGTGCTGTGCGTGCTTATCTAAGACATTTTTGTAACTCGTGCGTCCTGTATTGTCCTTGTCTGCTGCGCCTGTCATTACTACTTTATGCTTTGCTGTGTCACTGTTAATTCTGCCAAACCTGTCACTGTCACTGCCAGGCAAAATAACCCATTTCTATAACCAGGTATTTTGGACATAACTGATATGCAAGTACGCATTCAGCTAAAACGATATATCCGACAATCGATTGTTTATAAAAGCGCAAATGCTTACTTATTTTATGTGCATTTCCGCTGCTATGACAAGAAAATACCTTGCGTTTTACATGTATGTAACATGTATATCCGAAATGAAGTAGAGTTAGCGTATGAAAAATAAAATGCATAGCAGCGCAAATGTACATAAAATATGTACGCAGTCGTTTTTAAAGGTGAATGCATACTTATCCATCCCTGTCTACAACTCATATTTAAAGGGTCCGTAAGACACACAGCAGGCTGAACAGCATTACTAGGAAGTGGAAGTACCACCAGCGAGACAAGACTAGAACGATCATGCTTAATGCAGAAACTACCCATGTTGGGATATACAAAAGAACCAAATAGTAAAATGTTTCAAATGAGACTTCACTGGAGCCGAAATACCAATCTGGTGGCAGGATCACCATCAAATCCTTGCGTTGCATACCTGCCAGGCAAGTCCAGTACTGAAACCGAAAAATTTTTGTATGTAATGCCTACTATGTGTGGAATGATGATTGCATGAATTTTGATAAATGCATTGTGACACTTACAATAAACGTCTTGCTTATTGTCATTGTCAGCTTATTAATTTAGGATTCTTCCTTGTTACCCACCCACTCCCTTCCACGTGACCCATGTAGTCAATATGTGCTGAGATCTGCAAAGTCAAAAGTAGCACCTAAAATGGCAACTGTCCTCAGTCATAATATACAACTTATTCTCGTTTCAGTTATTCCCAACGTGAAGGACTGTTTAATAAAACGAGAACGACTACAAAATTGTGAAAAAATGTCCCATACCAGATTTTAGTGCAAACCACTAAGTGTTGGTGCACTTGATTTCTAAATAGCTAATCCAAAATGCGTAAGTGAAATAAAATTGTATAACCACCCAGTTTATGTGCAAAGGAGAGGAAGAGTTCTGTTTCTGGTGACAAGTATACGCCCTATTTAAGTGTGAGAATTTTTAGATTAGGTGACATCTACATCGTTTGAACGCGACACAGTAGTTAAGACAAGTTTTTTGTCGGTTAAAAGATGTCCATCAATTCATTGCTGGCACTGTAATGCACAATTAAACTTAAATTTAACCAGTAAAAACACAGCACATGAAATATTAAGCAGTACAAGAGACATGCATAAATAGAACCACATACATATTTCTCCTGCTATATAAATTTCTGACATGCTTAAAATATGCATGCAATATTATGCTTGCACAAAATACTGTTTTAAAATTAACAAGCACGCAAAGTACTGTCGAAGCATATATACACAAAAACTGCCACAAGGTAAGCCACTACACTCACCCTTTTCCACTCTGCAGGAACTGTTAAGGGATTTACCATTAAGAAACTCTGGGGGTGTTTTTTTCTCAGTAACTACAGAATTAACATAGAGCAGGCCGATAATTTAAATGTAATAAATTATCGAGTATATATGAATTTTAAAATAAAATAAACTGCATTTTGAGTTGCAGCACATAATTTTGGTGATTTTCATTTTTTTTTCCAGATGAGACAACCCCCTCGTTTGAGGTTTAGATGGTGCGTGCAGGAAAGACAGCCATTTTGCAGCGCCCAGTGCTGGAAGATACAGCTGAAGAGCACTGCTCAAGAGGAATTTTTAAAAGGATTTCGTTAGTTATCTAATTAATTTTTGGAGCTGCTGTTGATATTTAGACGAGTCGATATACGTATAGAGCAGTAAGCACTTTCCTACTATTCTTCTTTTGAAACAACGCTAGAAGGGTAAGTTGAACCCCTGTGTCGTTGGCATATTTGCTTGTTTATGTAGCCAGCTAGCTATCAATAAGAGAGCGCGTCATGGGGCTCTCTGTAGCCGAGGCCCGAAATCAGTCTGCTGCCCGGCAGTTTCGCGAGCTTTCTGTACTCGGTTCGTGGTTTTTGCCTTCAGGGGAACGCCAGTTGCTATTTCTTTGGCGTAATGTCGCTGTCTGACTCCCAGCCAAGCCGGCCTGGCTCGTCCGTAGTATGGGCGTCTGGATGTCGGAGGATAAGTTGCACCCATAGGTCGATATTTCGAAATCGCCGGCAGGCTCAGTAAAGTTTATATTATTTCTAATTTGGACTCTGTGTTTCGCTAAATTTTACTTATCACAAGTCTGTGCGCAGCTGACTGGGTGTCCGAAAGTATGTATAACTGTCTTAAGGCGTGTTCACTATCATCGGGCTCCGTCTGGAGCGGGCGAAATTGGATTATAGGTGTAACCTTATCAATATAGGTTGAACCCGACGGTTATGAATAATCCCCTTTTTAAATAATGTTCTGTTCTGTCTAGCCCAAGAGCACACACACACTTAATGGTGGCGCATAACTGCCTAGTAACGTTAGTGCTTTTGGTCGAGGCCTCGCTTTAGGCTCGGCACCCCGTGCTGTTTCCGGGACGCCAAGGCGATAAAAATCCTTTAATTAACCGAGCCGTGGCACCAGGAGTGTCGCTTGAAACGTGGAGCCCAGGCGCCTCCTGGTTTGCGCGGTCGGCGGGGTGTGGGTCGTTTCTGGGAGCGGGTAGTGAAATGGTGTGTCGCAGAGTCGGCCCGGCCGCCGTGCATGTTAGGCCGGTTGCTGGGGTCATAAGGTGTTTTTCACGTTGCATTACCATGATCGGCGTACTTATCAGGGGACACGCACGCGGTCTGCTGGTTAGCCCGGTTAACCTTAAGTGTTTTGCAAAGCAATAATCACTGATCTAGAGCAGTGTTTGCCAACCTTCACAGAGAGATAGAAAACACTCTGAGCTATAGAATATCGACAGTCAATTTTGCCAAGGGGGTGGGGGGGTCGTTATGGTTTATCGACGGATGGGAGGGGGTGATTGGAAGTCGTCCTCCCGAAAGACTTGTTTGCGACCACCAACCTAACTGAAATGCACTTTGCACAATTTACTCTCTCACAGGGACTTGTTTGTGTGCATTATGGTGGCGAGGCTGTGCCTCAGTTGTGTGTCTTGAAGACTGTTAGAAATCACTGAGATATTGGAGCAAATTCCATTGCATTTCCTGGAATTTGAATATGAACAAATGTGGTGAGTGAAGGTCTGGTGTCAACATTCATGTTATACTCCTACAGGTAAATGCAGTGAGCATGCTGAGAAAATGGCAGTATTTTTGGAAGTTAGATTCTTTTTCTGCTCTCAACGTTTTGCAGGGAGGGCTGCCAGGAATGACTATTTTTGTATCGATTAATTTTACTGATTGCTTGATTAAACGTTTAATTTTCGTCCAGAAAGTCAAATTGATTTTCTCATTCAGGTTAACTTTATTTTGTTGACAACAAACTACATATTTCAGGGTTTTAGATAATGGATGACGGCTTCTCTGCACCATATGCCCACAAATTGATAAGCATATTAGTAGTACATCTAAATTATTAATGAGGGGCTTCTTGTGATGCCCAAAAGTTAGTATTCTGTATAAATTCGTTGTACCCTTTGTGCTTAATAAATTTGATTAGCAGAGCACACCGCAAACAAAAATCACTGAAGTGACAGTGAAGAAAGGGACAGCTCAACACCAATAATATTGTGGATAAATAAGGTACAACAATAGTGATACTTTCTTTGGTCTAAAATCCAACATGTTTTTGGTATAGTTTTTATTTTTATTCAGTTTCATGAATAAAAATGAATAAATGAATATTCATTTTAGTGTCCATTTTTGTTGACAACACTGCCCACAACAAGCCCAACGTGCATGAACACGCACGCACGTACGCACACACACAGGTACCATCAATCAATGTAGAATAAGCCCAGATTTTAGCCTAAACATTTTTTCCAAACAGTTATTTATTAGAAAATCTAAGGCTGCAGGCAGACAACTTTATGGCTTTAATGAGTGTATTTAGCAGCTACAATGACAAAACGTGTTAATATGCTTTCCATACTAATGATAATTTAATAAACATAAGGCAACACTTACAGTGGTTTTACCTGTTCTACCTCCTGTGTTTTTCCTTCAAGTGCTCATGCATGGCGGTCATGCCGCTGTGGTGCGCCATTGAAACTTTGCGCAGTGTACAAACCCCCTTTTTGTTTTGTGATAATCTGAACTACGTCTATAATTACATAGTGATATAGAAGGACAATATTTATTAACTATTTTAGAAATCACCAGTAATGTCATTAAAATAAAATGTGTTGATTTATAATATTAATGTTGATGCATTTTCAGCGTTGATGTCGACTAATTTTGGCAGCCCTAGGGTCAGACTAAGTGGTAATGAAGGAAACAAGTAAAACTATGGAAATGGAACAGACACTCCAGAACAGCATTTTTTCAAACTATGGGCCATGGACTGGTGCCGGTCCGTGAGAGGGTTCCTGCCGATCCGCGGAGCCTCGCTTCTGGTCTGATCTCATCGCTGCTGTCACTGCGTGTGTGTCACTTCGGTTTTATTTCTATCGATAGTTCCCCCCCGAAGCCAATCTGTCATCTGCCAAGCTATGCTAAGTAGCGAGGCTATGAAACCATCAAAATTACGCCGGCATTTGGAAACAAAACATGCACGTCTAAAAGATAAATCAGATGACTACTTCAAAAGAACACGATAATACACATACTAATAATATTAATAACGATGATGGCTTAATTGCTTTATATCTGTATATTTACTTGCCAATAATATAATTTGGCAATAATCTCAAATTTAGCCAAAGCACTCCTGTTAGGTCATGTTTAATATTGTTCTGCTTGATAATACTACTCTGTCAGTAATGGAAGTGTTTTATGGCAAAAGAAAATTCAGTTTGGATACCACAAAATCAAAACGTATTGAATATGTGAATATTACTCAGGAAAAAATATGGAGTTTAACACACTTGATGATCAGTCCTCTGTAGTCAAGGACAATGGCTTTCATGCGATTAATAAAACAACTGTATAACAAAACACTTGATGTGTGGCTGAGATCAAATACATGATTCTGAGAGTATTTGTATGTAGCAGTTACTGTTCAGGGGTGCATTTTGCAATTGCAATGACTCTTGGCATTTTACGAAGATTCCAGAGATATCTTACAAAAGGTATTTCTTTTCCTACGTCTGTTTCCCAGACAATCTATTTAGAGGTTGCTTAAGGGAGAGCTTCTTAAGTGTAACCTTAATAGGCACCAGAACACCTGATTGGTTGACATTGATGATTTGAGAATATAGATAGATATAGTAAAAAAAACACTGCAGGAATCCTTCAAAATATGGCATTACAGAGAACAGGGAAGAACATAGAAATAAAATACAAAATGAACAGACAAAATCATCTAACTGCATAGACTCCTCCACAGATTGTAGCATCGCCATTTTATTTTTGTCATATTTTGTTTATATGTTGTGTATGCATGTCATTGACTGAGTAACAAGCAGTGGCACAATAGCCATAAAAACGTTACTGTCTTAACATAAGAGAATGTCCTATGTGCATCAGTATTGACTACTAAGGACTATTCCAGGGTTCTTTTCTGGGGAAAGCATATTAGAGAAATATGTAAATGAACCTGCAGTGCTGACTCATCAACCTCATGAACTAAAGTTTTGATACTGTGACTTTTTCACATTTAGAGAAGTGTGTTTATTCTAGGAGCCTTGGAAATAGGGGGAACATATCCACCCCAATATCGGCAGGACCTCCCTCACAGTGTGTTGCTTATCTTTAAAATATAAAGATATAAATATTTTAACCACAACAATGCTATGCAATGAGCATTTTCGAACCATTCAACAAACGCAAATTTTAATGCTGTTAAACTCAGAAGTTTGCAACAGCATTGTAACAACACTATTAAGTTTTCTGTGATTATATAGTTAGCCTTACCAACTTCTTCCAGCTACCTTTCAAAACAAGGCTAATAACTTAATAAATCACTTGGATTTCCTGAAGGGAAGAGGATCTATGGAAAATGGCAGAAAGTATCAAACATGGAGTTTTTCAACTTGAACTTGCAATGTTTTGAAGGTTTACAATATTTGCATTATGCATTATTTTCTTTTAAACCGAAGTTGAAGTGTTCCCAAACTTCGGGTATTCCTGCCAAAACAAAAGACACACATCTCTTGTTTTTCATTTTCCTCCATCCCTCCAGTACACACAGAACAACATGCTTCTCTCTTGGTGCTCCAGTCAGTTTTGCACTGCTGCAGTCTGCATAATAGTTCCATAGATCATAAAGGGGTCGATCTCCCATCAAGCTCTTAAAGCACTCAAAGTTATGTGCTTTTCAGTTAAGCGTGTTCTCCCCTCATCAGTGCAGATGCACCCGCTTCGCTTAACCCAGAAGAAGGTATGGTCATGGAAGTAGTTAAATTAATTCGCTTAGGAAAAGGGGGTCATGCCCTCTGTGATTTTGACAAGTCGAAATGTGGATCTAGGGATGTCACCAGAACTGATACTTTTGATACATTTTAATTAAAAATTCTGAAAATGCGACTACTTGGTTTTTGGGAGTACTGCAGGTACTGTAGGCAGCGTATGTACTGAGGCTGCACTTCTGGAATTGACGGGGGCAGTATGTGCGCCTATAAGTGTTCTAGTCTATCCTTATATGCTGAAGAAGATGGATACCTGCAAGCACGGGGAAAACTGCACATGGCTAATCATTTACATTTAGCTTGATGGTATACCTGACGTTTTATCAGAATAATGTACATTTAGGCTGATAGCAATGTTTTATTCTGTACAACTGCAGTCTGCAGTGAATTATCTAATAAGATATTGACTGTACTTTCAAGCTAAATGCAAACAATTTCTTATTAAAATAAGTTTATTTTAATTCAGAATGATTCTGTAAACAAGCAAATATGACTCAATTGTTTTGGTGTATATGCTAGTGTATTATGTAGGCAATGTAGTGCATTGGCTGTCCATCAGCTTAGGTGCATCGACGAGAACGTCTGTCTGTCCCACTCTTGCAGGTGGGAAGATACATTCGTTGTGGCTTAGGATTGTAAGGACACACTATTTCCATAGCTTTATTTATTTATTTTTTTAATCTACATTTTGCTTAATTTATGTCCATGCCAGGCATGTTGACAAGGCTGTTCTCACTTGAATCTTGCCTAATCGCAATACATTTCATATATAGTGTTATATTTCTATATGCTGTTGCTTTGTATAATTCATATATAATTGTGGATTATTCATGTGCTTCCAGCGGTAACATTTGTTTATAAATGTATGGTGCATGATAGTTTCATTTTGTCATGTTTGATTTTCTGAGAACTGCAATATTGCCCTGCAGAGGTGTGTGACTTAAGACAGTCCTCCAGAGCATATAGAGATCAAGTCAGTGGCCGAATGTACGTAAAGGTCATTAACATGTGACATGCCCATATTTTGGTGTTTCTCCCCCTAAGTCAGGGCTCCAGTGTGCGACCAAAAATCTGTCGAGTGCGACTACATTTTTTCCTTGGTCACTTTGGTTCGCCTACCGTTTCGCAGATTTTTTTTTTCACCTCCCCAGTGTCAGAACCAATCGAAGGAAGAGAAAGGGTGGGTCTTTGCTGCTTTTGACCAGTATTTCTGAGGCTATAAGTTTATGAATGTTTGTTTGTTTTTAAAAGGTATGTTCTTATTAATTTAAATTTACATTTGGCCTGATAGTATAATCAATGTTTCATTAGATTATTAATATACATTTGACTCTAGCGATATGTTGTATTTATAACTGTAGCTCTACCACGTGCTCTACAAAAAGCAAAGCTGAGGGAGGCATAAAGTGTTTCCCCATGGGCACAGTAAAGGATCATTATTATTTAGTTTGGTAGCGACGTGTTTTCTTGACTTGCCAAATAATAATTACCTTGATAAATCGATACTAGGGATTTTGCTTTACTTTTAATAGCTCACCTAGGGCTAATTACATGTACTACATTTTATGTTATCCCGGACACCTTTTTGAAATCTTTCATAATCATCTATTTTATGATATAAACACTAGCTGCCTCAAGGTAAATATAGGCTAGATTAATCTAATAAAACATGTCCATTACATTATTAATTTAAATGCAAGCAATTTTTAAATACACTTTCTAAACATTTTTTGATGTTGGGCTATTTTATTAATGCTTGCTGCCACTATTAAAATATACATTAATCTAATAAAACATGTCGGTTGTACTATCAAGCTAAATCCAAGAGAATTATTAATTTTTCTTATAATAAATACAACTTTAAAACATTTGTGAATATAGTGTTTCAAAACAACACATCCTGTGTCATGACAACTGTGTGACCACCAGAGTGGTCCTCCCCCTCCACACAGCATTTCAGTGTCAGGCATTGGCAAACAAAAGCCTTTTTTCTATAAGCGTCTGGAGCAGCACCCACTTTTGAGTAATTTGAGTTTTTGAAATTTTCAGTTTGTCAAACACTTTCTCAAGACAAACTAGGACTGAACGATTTATCAATTTCTAATCGAAATCGAGATTTGAAACAACGTGATTAGCAAATCGCAAAGGCTGCGATTTAGGACATACATTATATAGCATGTGGGTCCCAGGGTTTAAAACCGCTGTAAGAATAGTTTTCCAAACTCATACCGTGCTTCCTATGTGAGTCGTTCTCACCAATCACAAGTGCCGTGCTCCGTATGACAGTCATGCTCACCAATGAGAAGCTTTATTTGTCAGAGCAACAAGGCAAAAGAATAAGCCGCTTCAGTCGAATCTTTGGTCAGCTGCCTAGAGTGAGGGTTTCTGTTTGAGACGAGTCTGCACATTTACGTGCATGTAAGAGTTTTATTACCATGTCAGTAGTCTGTAGGGTTTGCAAACTGCCCTAACATTTTCGATGCAGCTAAGTCTAAGTTCATAATGGAATAATTTAGATTTGCCATAAGAGTCTGAAAGCGTGTTACCCAAACCCGTGAGCGTTTTGCAACCCTGAACATATACATTTTGTTTCCCCTGAATTGATTTGTATAAAAAAATAACCTTATACAGTTGTTAAAAAGTGGAAATGTACACCAACATGACCACCATAAACTACATCTATTTACAGTCCCGATCAGAATTTTAAGACCACTTGAAAAATGGCAAAAATATTTTGCATGGTTGGATCTTAACAAGGTTCCAAGTGGAGCTTCAACATGCAACAAGAAGAAATGGGAGCGAGACCAAACATTTTTTGAGCATGCGATTTAATGAAAACGATTAAACTGAAACAGGCTGTTCTTAAACTGAAGGTGTTCAAGGCGCGTATTCAAAGGGAGATTTAACGCATTTTCCCACTCTGCTAAACGCCAGTGGGCAAGTCACCAGCACCGCCCTGAATAAGCAAAGAACCAGATATGCAACACTGGTTGAAATCCTGCACGGAAGCTTTGTGACCCGGTTCCATGATCTACAACTGAAAAGGCCACAGATTATGTTCCCCGTCGATCCATTTAATGCGGAGACGGACTGTTTGAAAGCCCTCCTAGTCACAGATGAGGCTGTGGCTAAGTTGGAGATGATCGATCTTAGTGAGGAGGACCAACTGAAACCTGCTTTAAGGGAAGGGACCATTGAGTTCTGGAAAAGTGTGCCAGTGGAAAAATACTCCAATATGAAAAGGGCTGCGCTTAAGATACCGTCAATGTTTGGGTTAGCATATGTCTGCGAGTCTGTGTTTTCTACCCTGAAACACTTGAAATTAAAGCATCCATTTGTTCTGACTGACACCCATTAACACACATTTTTATTTTGCCTAGTGACCTCTCGACCGCTAGGAGCACAATTCTGTAAATTAAATCAGCTTGTCAGAATAGCTAAAACTGCCCCATAAGGAAGCTAGTAAAATAATGTGTATTTTGGATGAATGTGTTGATTCACTAACTCCCAAAAACCTGATGAGCACAGTGTGGAAATTGTTTGGTTTTCACTGGCACTATCATGGGGATGCCGTCCCACTCTTGGTGAATTTTGTCTCCAAGATTCCAAAATAGTCTCTTCCCAGGGTTATGTTCTGATAAAGGCATACATGCATTTTAGTACAGTACACCTAACCTAACAAACATCATAGTCTAGCCTAGCCTACCTTAAACATGCTTAGAACACTTACATTAAGCTTACAGTTGGGCAAAATCATCTGCACAAAGCACATTTTATAGTAGTGTTGAGTGTATCATGCAATTTATGAAATAAGTACTGAAATTGAAAAACATTTACGCATCATAAAATCAGAATATTACAACACAGATCATCGTAACCCAAGAAGCATCTGTACCAGAACAGCGTTGCTTTGGAATGACTGAAAAATCAAAAAATGTGCAAGCCTAGTTAGATGTAACATAAACCAATGGCAGCATATGATTGCATGATGTATATAAAGACTGATGTCAAATTTTAAGCTGTGACCTGTCTAATGTCGATCATTTAAAATTTTAATTTTGCGCCACTACTCGTCAATATGAACATGGACCTGATGGCCCACAACAATAGATGGCTTGCCCCATATGCCTGAAGCACCCCCTCAGGACCCTCAATGGACACAGTCATATATCTTTTCCACATCCATGAAACACGTGTAGACTGTTTTGGATGAACTCCCATGAACCCTCCAGTATTCTTGTGAGGGTGAAGAGCTGGTCCAGTGTTCTGTGGCCATGATGGAATCTGCATTGTTCCTCCTTGATTTGAGGTTCGACCAATGGATTGACCCTCCTCTCAATTACCCCGTCAAAGACCTTCCCAGGGAGGTTGAGGAGTGTGATTCCCCCTGAAGTCAGGACATATCCTCCAGTCCCCTTTCTTAAAGATCGGGGCCACTACCCCAATCTGCCAATCCAACGGCACTGCCCTCCAGTGTCCACACAGTATTGAGGCATGTCAGCCAAGACAGTCCAACAACATCAAGAGGTTTCAAGAACTCAGGGAGAATCTCATTCACCCCCAGAGCCATACCACCAAAGAAAGTTTTGACTACTTCATTGGCCTCAGCCCTAATGATGAGTGAATCCCCCTTTTAGTCTTCCAATTCTGCTTCCTTCAATTAAGGCATATCACTGAGATTCAGGAGAGGGGTCAACACTTCTCGAAGCCTCCACCAGACACTCCCAGCATACCCTCACTTGGGTCACCCACGTCTGTCCAGCATCTTCCCTCACCATTGGATCCAATTCGCCTCCAGGTGGCGATCTGTTGACGGCTCGGCTCCTCTCTTCACTCGAATGTCCAAAACACACGGACACACATCTGATGATACAATTACAAAAGTGATCACTGAACTGCGGCCATGGATGCTCTGGTGCACTTACGAACAGCCTTATGTTTGAACGTGGTGTTCGTTATGCACAAACTGTAGTTAGCACCAAAGTCCAATAGTTAATCACCGCTCTGATTCAGATTGGGCAGGCCCATCCCCCCAGTTATACTCTTCCAGGAAAGCTCACACTTATGCTTTTTAACACATGGCTCATTTCAAAATGCTTCACATGCTAAACATAAGTCTTGTCTGCTGTTAGTACATTTTTTTTCTGCCCCCCTTCTAGTAATATGGTGTAATGCAGTCCTGTCATTTATTGATCCAGTTTAGGGAGGATAAAAGGAGTGCTTGGTTTGATGCAATGGGTCTCCCCACTAATGCAGACATGACAGAATTTTTGTCATGTAAGAATGAGAACAGACCAAGGGAGTGAGATTGCGATTCAGCCCTCAAATGAGATCACATTGAGGATATGAATTGAGGTTGCTATGAAAAAATTATCAAATGTGCAGCTCTAGCATCAACTAATTTACCTCAGCTGATAGCTGTTACTTGAAATTAAATGGTTTGCACTGCAGTTGGTCGGATACTGCTGTCAGTTAAGTAACACTTTAAGCTTCTTGTTTGAAAACAGTATTTGTACTAGTTATTTGAATTTATGATGGTCATATTTATACATGTATGTATTCATAGTACAATGGAAACAGTTTATAGTGATCACGGTAATGGTAATCAACCACTTATTGATCAAAAAGCTTAGGACAGAATCATTCCTTTACCAGTACTGTTTAAATTTGCTTATGGCAATCAAATAGTCCACTTATATTGTTCGTTTTTATACATAACATGAAGAAATTAAATTACAAAAACTACTGTCATTTGAGAAGTGTTTTAAGCAGCTGTATTAATCTGAACTAGAGATGTACTAATCTGAATATCAGCACTTGTCCAGACCAATTAGACAGGGTATTGGCCTTATGCGACCGATTCATGCCTGATAGTTTAGTTTTCTGCAGTCTGTGAAAAGACAGCCCATGTTCCATGTTAAATCTATTTGAACAGCTCTTACCTATTTTTGATGTATTTTGCGGAATTCAAGCTGAACGGTAATGCTGCCTTTTCAGTGACTTCTGCCTGCTGTGACGTCATGTGCATACCATTTACGGTACCCTTTGCATAAGAAAGTTATGATCTGGAAGTATTTTATGGTAACAACTCATTTTTCATGGTATTGATTTTACAGCGTGCATTTCCGGTTTGCTCTAATCATTGAGGTTCGTGAGCCGCAAATGCGCATGTCTAGACTTGAGTGTAATCTCCCGTACAAGGTGTTAAGAATAGTAGTTCCACAGCATCAGAGCTTTCACCACTGCACTAAATCGATGGAGTGCAGAGGGAGTGACATCTGGACATACTTTTGATTTTCTATACATTTCTAATAATTGAAGGTAAACCACAGGACGTATTTATGCATGTATGGAAGTTATGCCACCATAAAATACTAACAAAGGGGGACAACACCACAATTTTAAACATTTAAAGGATGGACTCGTGACACAGTACAATGAGTTTAGAGAGGTGGCGATCTTATTTCTGAATTAATGAAATATTAATCTGTATGATCCTATTGAGGTTGAATTAGAGGTGGTTTCCTAGGGGTTAAAACATTATTTGTAGTCTGTTAATTCCTACATTTGTGGCCTGTCATTCCCACATCACAACACCGGTCTGTGATTTATTTTGTCCTGTGGGTTGTTTTCTGCCCCATACGATCTTGAGGTCGTGTTGATTAGTGCTGCATGATACCACATCTCTATTGTATGGTGCATATGCAATAATCACCTGCGCTTCAAATGACTGGTATAAACATTTGTCCAGAAACCAGCTTTTTCATACTGTACAGATGCTTACTTATGGCAACAATTTAGTAAGCAGATAAGTAGTACACCTAGAATATGATTGACGTGTGTATTGTAATGCCACAAACACGGTAATCTGTATAAATTCATGTTTGATAAAACATGTTAGACTTCAAACAACGAAAAGTACCACCACACCAGTGGTACCTTTCTAGCTTTCATGGCTGTTGCGCTATACTTCTGTATATACTGCCATGGTCCTGTGCAAGTCCCTGCTGTTTCGCTCTCCTTCTTGCAGACCTCAAAGATGGTTTTACTTCTCAGGCTTTTCTGTGCCCTCTTAAGTCATAGCTGTTTTTTTGTGCTGTCTGGTGTATTTGTGTAGTGATTGTCAGTTGCACTGGATGGATGGCATCGACCCTGATGTCCTATATCTGTCCTCAGAGAGGCATTGGCAGCCGCAGTGTGAGCTTCCCCCAACTGCCCTAGAGGCAATGTGACACAACCTGTGTAATGTGACGAATGGTTCACCCCATAGCTCCTGCTTCTGAGAAAAAGGGGCTTGGTTTGCCACCCCAGCTGATCTACCTTTTAAATGTCATGTATTAGTTCAGGATTATGGGCTTGTCGTCTTTCTCATTCACTGCCAGGCCGTCACATGTTCTTATCAACATCTATCTGACACACTATCTGACGCTGCACCCTATTTTGCTTGGGCAGGAGAAACTGTCACAAAAAAACCAAACCCATCAGCATTTTCTATTGTGGCCCCCTATGCGATCGCATTCAGCATTCGGGTTGCAGCTGGTCTCCCTATCACAAATCCAGATCCATGTTTAGGACGGGTAGTCTCCTGCTGAAGGCTCAACTTGTCTGTTGGGGGGTTCTGACTCCGATCTTATTTTCTGTTTTTTCTTTATTCCTTATGATTAGTAGTCTTACTCGAATGAGCCGTAGCAGATTTTTAAAAATCTGAAAAGTCTGGTTTAGGGTTTTTTTACTTTAGATCCTGTTATTTCTAGTTTCAGTTTTGTATTATCTTAGAACCATGACCTCTTTTAAACTGGATTTCCTGCCTGAGATGATGGTGGATCATTGTACATTGAACACAAGCCCAGTGTAAGTAGCACTTCCATAGCTTGTCCACGTTGCTTACAAATTGCAGGGTGGATGTATTAAAATGTTTTGTTTGCTTTTAAATAGTTTGAAAATCCAATGTTTGTAGTATGATTTAGTGATGCGCAGATTTATGGTGAATACTGATAGCCGATTATTTTGGAAAAACTGAGACTGATTGTTTGGGAGTTTCTGCTTAAATAAGTAAAGGAACAACAACAACAGAAAATATGAACGCATTTTTTGGTAAAAGGTCCACTGTGGCATACATCTGTACCAGGCCACTACATTCTATAACTTTATACATTTTAGATTTAGAACAGAACTGATCATCAACACCATTATTTTCCGAGTAATAATTATAATTTGGCACTGTCTGCACTGAATTTTCTTTTGCTATCAAAACTTTGGATTACTGACATGACATACTAGCATTATTTGCCAATACTGCAGCCACCTTTACTGGAACAGATTTCTTTTTCCAGAAAGACTGTAGTCTTCACGGTCTTGCCTTAAGGTGAGCAATCAAATACGTTGAGTTAATCTTTATTTGTAGATCCTCCTAATTAAATTTTAGCAGAGCAATGTTTGCAAAATGCATTAACATTTTCACTATTGTTAAAATAATTCCACACAGCAGACAATTTTCTTGCTGTTTATTATGTGCATGTGCAAAACAATATAGGTTGCCATTTTAAAGGAAATTAATCAGCGTTAATATATGGCTTATTTCAACCATGAACTGATGGCCGATTGTTGCTATTTTGGCCAATACCAATAGTTGACAGATGCAATCAGTGTCTCTTTAGGTTTTAAAATACAAATTCAGTTAGCATTTATCTTGTACAGTGTACATAATAAACTACAGAACTGAGATCTCATATTCCAGAACAGAATGGGAAGCCTGTGTTTGAATTTTTACAGACTGTTGTAGAGTGCTATGAAGTAGCATGATATAGGGCTGGGCAATATCATATTAAAAAATTGGTGTTCGCCCAAATGTTTTGCCTGTCATCTGAAGCCCTGGTGATTATTGCACAATGCATGATATAATATTAATACATCGCCCAGCCCTAGCATGATATACAGTAGAATTCATTTTGAATAGCTGAGTATTTAGTGGTTACACTGAAGTAGTTTTCATGCATGCTACATGAAAATATATTGTTTTTCAGATATTTTCAGAAAGATATAGCACTTTTTTCCCCAAAGCATGATCAGAAAGTGTTGGTTCAAATGTTTAATTACATTCTAAATGATCTTGTCACCAAGTCTACTGCTTATGGCCTGCCAACATATATGCTCATGGGAGTTTTACTTAAACAAAAATGTTCTGAGGGCAGAATGAAAAATGATTAGTCCAGAGAACCAGTCAGATTGTAGTGGAGGTAGATCAAACCGATTAGAGAAGGTGGGACCAACCAATCACATGTCTTTTGCCCACGTTCTCCACAATCTGGTTCTCTCTCGGAACCAATCATGTTTAGTTCTGCCCTCAGAACATTTTTTTTCTATGTAAAACCCCCACGAGCAATTTCATCACCCAATTTTTTGCTTTGATACTGAAAATTTCTATTATATATGATAAAGTTTCATGTGAGAAGTAGGTTGTTATTTCTTGTTCAGCTTATCTTCTGTCATGTACTCTTAGACTCCCATATTGCGTGCTTGTGCCAGGGTTGCTGCAGGAACTCTGGCTCTCAGCATTTCTGCCGTTTTTAAGCTAGTCAGTTCCTTATTCTGAACGTTGGCCCGTTGCAATGGTCCTGCTGCTAAGGGTTTTGTACAGTTCCGGCCAGTGAAGCTTTCCCTCATTTTCTTGCAGAAGCTTTTCAGCTGGCAGGCCCAGGGAGCTCTAAGATGGACATAGCTTGGTGCCCATGTATGGTGCCAAGGCAGGGCTCTGCTCTCCTCTCCTCTGTTTTTTTTATTATCAGTGTCTGCTCTTCCAAGTAATCCATCATTGTATTCTCCACCATCCCCACCTGTATGGATTTCACTTAGACCAGTATTCCCAGTTCTGCTTACCTGCAGTGTTCAGATTGTGTTTTTGACCTCATTGCACATCCATCATGCAAGAAGCTGTTTCTTTTTGGTTTTATAGTATAATACTATATATTTTTTTCCACAGAGCTGTGTATTATACTACAAAACATGTTCAAAAAGTACTGATACATGAACTGTAATCATTTGATCAAGTTTTACATTGAAAATCACAAATATTAGCAGCATTATACATTTTAAACATTAAAATAATGTAGCCAATAAAGTAAAACAGCCAGAGTGTTTTTTTTTTTTTTTTTTTTTTTTAAATTAAAAAAACTTTAGGCATCATAATGAAACAAACACCGTATACGTCTGTCCTGAAACTGACTATTCTAATATCCACTCTAAAATCTTTTTTTTTTTGGGAATTTTCCCGAGTGGGTAACACTAAAATAATCAGTTTACATTATTGACAAGCTATTGCCATGTTAGATGGACAAACCACAACATTTTACTCATTCTGAATTCTCACATCAGGCATTTGCTATAGAGTGGTGATCTCAGAGATGACCTATAAAACTAGACGTGTACCCCCTTCACACATATATTTTTTTCTGCATGTTCTGCAGACAGCGTGGCCATCTTCAGTTTTCCTTCTGCAGTCTTATAAAAGGCAAAATAGGACGACACCTCTGACCTAGTCCTCTAGGAGGCTGAAAAATTTCTTAAGCGTTGTGACCACCTTCCATGTTTTCAACACAAAACAAACTCGCATTGCATGCTGAACCTTCGCATCTGCATCTAGGAGAATGCTACTAACTTTTGTTAATGCTACACCGTATTTAATATAATGTAACCCAGCTAGATGGCAGCTCCAGTAACCGCTCAGGAGCATGCTGGGAAAATTGTGAATAACCCTTGTTTGTGTTGTTGTTAATACTTGTATTCCCTATTCTCATGTGTGCCTTCACCTGCGTCTTGCATTAAACCCGTCCGGTCCTCATGTGTGTCTAGTTATTGTGTAAACTACCCACCATGTGTGCCCTACCTTTCAGCATCAAGCCTCTTGAGTCTCCTCAGTATGTGTTTCAGTTGTTGGATGTCTGTATTAGTCCCTTTAAAGGCTTAACAAAAGGCTGTTGTCTCCCCTTAAAAACAAGTTGTCTTGTTTATCTGTTGCACATTATAGTAAGTTTTTCAAAGCAGAATAATTAACTACAGCGTTAACGGTTATTAAAATTTGGTACAATCGTACTAACTGCCTGAAAATTTGCTGAGGTTTATCATGAAACCAGGAACAGTTTCATCCTCGAGCTGGGCAGTATGACCAAAAATTTATATCATTGTATTTTTCAGTTTCATATTTGTTTCACGGTATGTGACAGTTTTTTTAAAGTGGGACTGGGTGTTTACCACATTTTACAGGATTTACAGGGCATTTTTGTTTCACGTTTTTGCATTGTTCCCACACTATTTTTTTAGCCATTGCGCCTACCTTAATGATAACACATGGCTAACGTGTTTGTTTGCTAACTGCTAATAGATAAACGTCTACTTTTAAGGTGTGTGCCGTGCAAGTGTTAAGTGCTTAATAGTTTTATGGTTGCTGCAACGTGACCTTTACTGGCCTCGCAAAATTTCTCAAAGACCGGGATGTCGGTCTTTAAGATGCTTTGCCAAGTTTGACGTGCTACTTGACTTCGTCGCAACAACTATGTAGCATTGCTTGCATAGAGCACAGGTGTCAAACTCCAGTCCTGGGGGGCCCGAGCCCTGCATTTTAGGGTTTCCCCTCATTTATCACGCCTGATTCAACTCCTTGTGCTAATTACCACACAGCTCTTGAGCTGAATCATTTGTGGTGGAACAGGGAAAGAACTAAGCCACACAGGGCTCCAGCCCCCCAGGACTGCAGTTTGACATCCCTGGCATACAGGCTTTTTTTTTTTTTAAAGTAGAAATGACTTGAGCGCTTTAAGCTGGTTCAGACATTCTTGTTCAATTTAATGAGTAGCATCCATGGCTTAGTGCCATCAATTTCCGGACTGTGACCCTTCTGTCTTTCTATTTTCAGAGCAAAGAAGATGAATGGTACTCTGGACCATCCAGACCAGCCTGACATTGATGCCATTAAGATGTTTGTGGGTCAGATCCCCCGATCCTGGACGGAGGAGCAGCTGCGCGAACTCTTTGAGCCTTATGGTGCCGTCTATGAGATCAATGTGCTGCGAGATCGGAGTCAGAACCCCCCTCAGAGCAAAGGTCAGGCAAGGGCATTCATCCATAATACCATAAGTGTTTATTATGGGATTGTTTTTGTTGTTTTTCTACAAGTAGGGTGATAGGTTTTGCTGGTGTCTTATTGTAGTTATATTCTAGAATCCAGAAGAGTTGGTTGTGAATGCATCATTTAGGGAGCTGATATAGTTTGTAGGCAAACAGATTAGAATAAATTTGCAACAACACATTTTTGTGCTATTTGAGCTTAAAAATTTCTGGACACACACACTAACACATTCTGTTCTAGACACTCAAGATAGCACATGGCATTTGGACAAGAGATATAAAGTAATTACTCAAACCAACCTGATTTGGTTTAAAATGGGAAGGCACTTGGTGTTTGTATGTTTCTGGCTGGAATTTTAAAGCCGCTATCTTGGCAGCAGTTTTTCGATTGAGCACCTTTAGCTTCTCAGATCACAGCAGAAGTTTTTTGGTTGTTGCTGAAGGTTTGTAATATTGTTTATTGTTGCCATTGGTGGTGATCTAAGCTGAATTTAAGAAAACAAATGTCTAGGTCAACCAGTTTCACTTTATGCTTGTACATTAGTATGGAAGTAAATCTGTGTCATCACAATTTGAATTTTATATGCCACTGAAATTCTAACACTGAATATTTATGCATAGGAAATATGCATCGGAAATTCCATGGTCCAAATTCACATGCAAAAATACGAGGTTAAAAATGAGTTATACATCACAGATTTACTTCCATACGTGAGGAAATAAATTCTACCTGGAAAGGTGTTACGATGAACTTTGTTGATCCCACCAGGAGATTCTTTGATCTGTGAATGTAGAACAGAAAAGCTTTTCCATTGTTAATATCACTACATTGATTCATTGATGTCAGCCATGCCAAAATTAGTGTAGAATTTTGATTATGCAAAATTTTTAATTGGGATTAGCTTTTGTATCAAACTTATTTTTGCCAACAACATTATTCTGTAGTTTAAGTAAACTTAATGGACAGGAATGCTTACTGCTACATTTAATCTGATATTGTGATGTCTTTCACATTACGTCTGGCTTCTTATGCTGATCATTAACATGAATGCAGCATTAACAGACACATCTTGGAACAGGTGTGTCCATAAAATCTGGATTTAACTAATTTTACTGTTTTAAGTGTTGAAAGCTGTGGGAATTAAAGTTCATGCAGGCTTTCCCAAGAATTATGCTTTTGGTGTCTGAAAGCTCTATTGTTTTGCTTGAATACCCATCCCTACTGCCATAGGTAAGGCTATTGGCAGTCAGCTCTTCAACATGCAGCTTGTTTTTTCCAGTGGCAGCACACGAAGATGGGGACTCTTGAAAATGTATATACACCTAAGAAACTATGACAAGCGCAGTTTTTGAACTATTTAAGTGGTGATTCCCATTTAGTTGCATCAGTTAATAGAAAAATACAAATAGTTAAATATTTTGATAAACGGGAATGTCCTTGAACCACAATGGAGACTTCAGACTTGATTCGGACTCTATTATTGTGACTAGTGAATATCTCTGGCATCACAATATTGTGACTGAAAGGTATCTCCAAAGTTTACTTCTGCACACCAGCTTTCTGAATTGCTTATTCAACAGTGTTCAACAGAAGCCAGTACACTGTGACCTCACCATTAATGGAAAGATGAAAACTAACGTGTATCTCAAATCTCTCTTTTATTGCAGGCTGTTGTTTCATAACATATTACACTCGCAAGGCAGCATTAGAAGCACAAAATGCTCTCCATAATATGAAAATTCTGCCTGGGGTAAGTGGGAATGTTTTATTAATCATGAAAAGTGTAATTGTGTCAAGTGCCATAAATGTGTCAATGCCATCATGTTTAGTAACCTTGAATGGAGTTTGTGTGTGTAATTTTGAAGTTATCTGTTTTCATTGGGGTGGCACAGAGCCTTTAGGTTTGTTTCCATGAGAGATGTCTTGATCGCTATAAACAAAATACCAAGTCGCTGTGGCAAATATAGGGAGAACGGTGGGTTTTATTGTATTTGGTGTCTGATGACCCAGTTGGTAGGACAAATACAGAACCCCTTGCTTCGTTTTGATCTTGGTGATTAACATTTAAAATTTATTTCAAAAGTAATATTAGTTAGGCTAGCTGTTTAAGAAATAACTAGTCATCTTTAGAAACCAAGACATTACTTGGATAGTGACGGGTGATAATGACAACTATGTATGTGACATATTGCAATTGTATTCACGACGAGTGTTTCAGCATTATCACGTGAATCTCGATGCGGCACTACTTATCAGAACAAACCAACGAGAGCCTATTGTGATGCCCTCGTGTAG
This sequence comes from Stomatorhinus walkeri, assembly GCA_026784285.1. Lineage (NCBI taxonomy): Eukaryota > Metazoa > Chordata > Actinopteri > Osteoglossiformes > Mormyridae > Stomatorhinus > Stomatorhinus walkeri. The sequence continues at coordinate 11,004,159 of JAODUD010000019.1, read as the reverse complement.
CAGTACTACGGCAAAAACGGACCAATGTGAAACACAGCAATATCAGCCTGCATCTCAGTGCTACCTGTATATATCACTTTGTCAATTACCGTTCTCAGTGGATCTCAACTTAATGGCCGGATCTTAATCTTAAACTTAATCTTTTCTCGCCAGTTATCAAATTTGGCAAAAGAGAAAAGAATCCCAAACAAGCTTTATATACCATCGGCCTGTTAAAAGGATTGCAGTCATGTGAGGTTGATTTGGGTTGAAAAAGATTCTACTTTTATGTGATAAATGTTTCCAGACGTGGACAAATTTGTTGGTGCCCTTAACACTCATTGAGAGTACTTTATGCTTCCAGAAAAATGATTGTTAGTGTTTCCTGTATACAAGCATGCATTTGATTTATCGAATAAAGCAAAACAAGTGTGAAGTCAATTATTGCATATTGCACAAAGAATCTTAAATGACTCAGATTTGTTGGTACCTCTAAAAAAAGTTTAAATAAAATTGTCAGTGATGTTTCTTAAATTAGTGCACCTCACACATCTCCAATCCTGAAATCAGCAATTCCTCCTATAAAAGATAATGTCCTTTGGACAGATGAAACTAAACTGGAGCTTTTTGGCAAGTCACATCAGTTCTGTGTCCAGAGACACAAAATGAAGCTGTCAAGGCAAAGAACCCCAAACCTTGTATGAAACATGGAGGATCCTCAGTTATGTTTCAGGGCTGTTTTACTGCATCTGGCAGAGGGCGCCCTGAGTCTGTGCAGGACACGATGAATTCTCCGCACATCAAGACATGCTGGAGCAAAATGTACTGCCCAGTATCAGAATGCTCCGTCTCAGTCACAGGTCGTGGGTTCTCCAACAGGATAACGCACCAAAACACACAGTTAACTGCCGGACTATTATGAAGTGCCCCCCCCAAGCCCAGATCTGACTCAAACATCTATCAGAACGCACTGAAACATGCAGTGTGAAGAAGGTACCCTCCAAACCTGACACCGCTGGAGAAGAATGGGCCGAACCTGTTGACGGGTGCAAAAGACTCAGCTACCGGAATGGCTTGTTTGCTGAGATTGACTTTAACGGTTGTGCAACGAAAGACTAGGTTATGGGTCCCATTACTTTTTTCCATGCAATTTTCATTTGTGGTGTTTAAATATTCTGTTGAAATCAAAACTTTAAAGCAAAGACTGATTTTATTAAATATTGAATAAACAATGTTGATTGCCAATTACTTTTGTCATTCAAGGTATTTCAGACAATTGTGCGTTATTTCGTGGAAGGGTACCAACAAATCTTCATGTACAGTATTTTACATGCCCTAATGAAGTTTACTATTATAATTTAACAATGAAGATAGAATTTCTGGTTTAGTGGTGAAATGGTAAAATAACACCACATACCAATTTTGGTTGGTTTGTAAACAAAAAATGCACCATCATTAGTCATGACTAATAAAAAATATTTTGTCTTGCTGACCCCTACTTCCAAGTACAACCTGCATACTTTTGGACTTTTCCAGTTTGAGCTTCTACCTTGCTGTTTGTGTATAAATTGGGCTGGATTTACAGCAGAACATTAGTTGTCGGTGTTCTTGTAAATTTGATTGTAAAGTTCACTTCACAATCTTTTCTTTGCAGATGCATCACCCAATCCAGATGAAGCCAGCAGACAGTGAGAAGAACAATGGTAAATATAAATTTGCTGCAAATGGGGCAAAGCTGCACTTGCGGGAATAGCCTGGCTGCAGAGAGAAGCAGTCTGCAGACTCTGCTCTTTTTTAATGGGCCCTAAAAGGAAAATGGATTTATAGCCAACCTCTCAGTGAAGCGCGTATATACACAAATAGTCCAGATGATAAATTTACTAGTTGCATTAAAGAAATGTTTCCCTGGACTGGTTTTACTGTTAGAGGTTGTATTTGAACAGCTGGGTGATTCCTCCAGGTACGACACACCACTGATATTTTACATGTGTAGCTGATCATGTCTTGTGTTTTTCATGAAGTAATGGGTTCATGTTAGTGGAGCTACTGCACAAAAGCTGAATGCTTCAGTGGCTTGAGTGTACGTGGTCAGTGTTCCTTATGAAGATGAACCTCTAACTGTACTAATGACCCTTGATGTGTTTCTGGCTTGCTTTTCAGCTGTTGAAGACAGGAAGTTATTTATAGGAATGATCTCAAAGAAGTGCAATGAGAATGACATCAGGATTATGTTTTCACCATATGGGCAGATTGAGGAGTGCAGAATATTGCGTGGTCCTGATGGACTGAGCCGCGGTAGGCTGGCCTCTTCACCATTAACAGCCTGCTTCACTTTTACCATAGAATTTTTTGGGAGGTCAAGTGACACTCACAAGTACATATGTTGCAGGTTGTGCTTTCATCACCTATACAGCAAGGCAGATGGCACAGACAGCCATTAAAGCAATGCATCAGTCACAGACAATGGAGGTAAAGGTGGGATGGACAGCGCCATCCAGAGATCTCTCTCACAAATAGAACAGCGCCGAGATTTCCCTCTGGAGTCTTTGTGTGTTTGTCATCCCCCGTTTCCTCCTTGAACCCATAGAGGCTTGCTTGTCTGTTGGTGTATGGTAGATGTTTCTCCTTAATGCATTAGCCTTTCGAGTTCCTCAAAGACCCATATACCCAAAGCCACGGCACACTGCCCCCCCTCCATGCCTGACTACTTCCTGCCTACAGGGCTGCACCTCCCCCGTCGTGGTGAAGTTCGCCGACACACAGAAGGACAAGGAGCAGAAGCGCATTGCCCAGCAACTCCAGCAGCAGATGCAGCAGCTCAACGCTGCATCTATGTGGGGGAACCTGACGGGGCTGAACTCGCTCGGGCCGCAGTACCTCGCAGTAAGTCCTGCTCCCGCTACTCCGTGGTTTAACGGAACCCGTATTAAGGACCCGGGTTTCGGTTGCTCTGTAGTTGACTTTGAAATGTAAACATTTCAAATGTAACCATTAGATTTGAAATGTTTGCTACTCTGGAGATTCATTTCTTTGTGGCTGACAGCTCTAATATTGGGATGTTTATCATAGCTCAGATAACCTGCATGTTTCTTTATAGCTTTAAGCACTGGTACATAATACATGTTATTTTTGCGCTACTAGACTTTAAAATAGTCACTGGCAGTTAAAATGCTGCACATGGAAAGCCAGTACGGTTGCCTTTTGCTTGTACTCACTGTTTAATTTAGTGAATGTGTTTTTGCCACTGTGGCTGCATGTCTATGTTGGACAGTGGCTTCTTCCGGAAATCTAGAATTCTGAATGATCTCTAGGTTTATCCTGATTGAGTTTTGGCCATTCTCTTTAGGCCCTCACACCATCACGCAGTCCAGCATAGACGTCCGGCCTTGTTTGATGTTGTTAGTGCTGCTCCATGGGTGTGCTGTGGAAGTTTCCCTCTTCTCTCTTCCTCTTCTTCCTTCTGGCTTTTCCCCGTTTCCTCTGCCTCTTCTTCCTTCAGCAACACTCTCTCGCTCCCCCCCTCTTTCTTTCTCTCTCTCATTCTCCCTCTCTCTCTCCAGTATTCACCAGAGTGGAAGCAGTCCTAACGTTCTCTGTTCTCTGTTTTGGTGTAATGTCTAGCTTTATTTGCAGCTTCTCCAGTCCGCCTCTTCTGGGAACACACTCAACAACTTGCATCCCATGTCAGGTAGAAACCTCCCCTCCTGTCTCCATTTCCCCTCCCCCCATGTCAGACTATGGATTTTTAAGGCCCCTCCCTTATGTGTGGTAACCACACACAGGGTGCTCTCAGCTTGCTCCACAGGTAACCATATGTACATGGTTTGTGCCTTTATGAACTGCTGATTGAGACCGGCTCCCAGGACAGGGTCCCTCTGCTGTAGTTTGGGATACCTGTCTGCTTCCTGTCCTGTGTGTGTGTGTGTGTGTGTGTGTGTGTGTGTGGTATTGTGTTGGGGAGCTCATGACACTAAAGCACAAGTGAAAGTTTGGTCTTGTGCTGTCATGTTAAACTTGGCTGATTTTAAACCTATGATGGACTGGGCCGCTCTGCTCCTGTGAACTGCATATGCATGCCTGCTCTGCAGCTGCCCATGCGAGTAAGCACGCTTCCCGGCTCTCTGTTCCAGGCCTGAACGCTATGCAGAACCTGGCAGCCCTGGCGGCCGCAGCCAGCGCCACCCAGTCCACACCCACAGGCTCCAGTGCGCTAACCACTTCCAGCAGCCCTCTCAGCGTGCTCACCAGCTCGGGTATGGCTCAGACGGCAAGCGGTCCCCCTGGGAGACCTCCATGTGCTGGTCAAACAGTTTCCCTCTTCATTTAAACCCACTTAGACTACAGTATAGACTGACCTGAATTTGAATGAATTTCCTTGGATAGGATGTAGCTCCATGTGTGCGTGCACCATTCATTAAATTCCCTTCAAGGTCATTTTACTTTTGATGTACTGGTCTTCCAAACAAGAATTTTACAGACACATATTGTGCTTGTTGCAGATAGGTGCATTGCAACTCTTTTGAATACTTCCCGAGCTTACAGGTGCAGATTAGCAAAATAACCTTACATCGTTTTTATTCTGTGGAAAATGAAAGCTCGATATGTCAAGCATATTCAGTAACGAATTATAAATGTGTCGCAGGCTGGTACTTTGTGACCTCTTCTGAGTGGTGAATGAGCCAATGAAATGCCTCATTTTGCACTATGAAAAATGGCTGGTCATTCAGCGCGACCATCTCCAGTATTGTAGTAGTAATGTCATTAGCTGATTGACGGTAACTTTGAATATTGATAAAGTTGAAATGTTGGTCAAAATTTTAATTACTATTCTTATTAGTTTGTTTTAATTTTAGTTTAGCCTTCGTGTGTCATTTGTGCTTTTTAGTTTCATTTTATTTAAGGATAACCTTGGTTCTGAATTGCTCCTCTTATCTCCAGCTTCTGTGTTGCCCTGCAACAATCCCTCAGGTACTTGTGAATAGCTTACATTGTCAGCTCTTTCCTTTCTTTGCAGCAGGGTCTTCTCCGACTTCCAGCACCAACTCCTCAGTCAACCCCATGGCCTCCCTTGGGGCCCTTCAGTCCCTGGCAGCAGGAGCTGGCGCCGGACTTAACATGGGGTCTCTCGCAGGTGAGCATGGCGGCTGTCCCAGGGAAACTCTTGGACGCTCCAGATGTTTGTAACTGTTTGGATACATGCCTGGATATGAATCCAACATGACATGAGTTTCTGCCTACAAATGTGGTTCCAAAGATCTGTTATGGTGTGCAAGTTATTGAAATGCAGCATCAGCCCAGTCACAGTGTAGGAGTCAAATACGTGTTTTTAAAAACGACAGCTGTTTCTCTTGTCTTGTACTGGTGAATGGTTGTAGCCGGTTTTGCCTATCAGTCTCACCCTGTCTTGCATCTACAGGAATGGCTGCTCTGAATGGCGGGCTTGGCAGTGGAGGCCTGTCCAATGGTACAAGCAGCACAATGGAGGCGTTGAGCCAGGCATACTCAGGCATCCAGCAGTATGCCGCAGCTGCCCTGCCTAGCCTCTACAACCAGAACTTACTCTCCCAGCAGAACATGGGTGCTGCTGGCAGCCAGAAGGAAGGTGTGTTGGCTGGCTTTTTGGTCTGTTTGTCAGCGATTATTCATTCCAGATGTTTGAAGTTTGCTTTTATTTGGTACCCACTCTCACTCTTCCTTTTGTAAATTGTTGATATCGGTATGCTGGTGTGTATGTTGCTATGGTAGTGGTCCTTTCCTGGGGTTGGAGTGGGTAGGGGTCTCTGTGTTTTGTCATCCTCTGCTTACGACTGTCTTCTTTCCAATGGGCTGCAAGCACAAGAAAGAACCAGAGTCTGAGGTTCACAGATTTAAGCATGAGTTGGAGCACTTACTGTAGGTGATTCCTAAAATCATTAGTGCAAATCATTACCTAAGAAGAATGCAACTTTGTGGTTTTCCAGTTTTGGTAAGATCTTCTCAAAAGGTTCAGTATTGGAAACATTTGATGGTTGTTGGCTTTCCTTCCTACTTGGTTTAAATATCAGGTCCCGAAGGTGCCAACCTCTTCATCTACCACCTACCCCAGGAGTTTGGAGATCAGGATCTGCTCCAGATGTTCATGCCATTTGGCAACGTCATTTCTGCCAAGGTGTTCATAGACAAGCAGACCAACCTTAGCAAGTGTTTTGGTAAGTGAAATGGAGAACAGCATATTTAAGTTAAGAAGAACATTACTCTAAACATGCTGTGCTTGTTTCAATATAAGCAGTCAGACCTGATGGCACATATGGAATGATTGTGTTTAGGTAGTTCTTGAAACCGAGTAGTGTGACTGGTGGCCCCTGTGAGTGTTAGAACACAAAGCAGTTGCAGTCCAGTCAGCATTTCAGACTTAAATTGCCCACGTGTGTCGGACTAATGATCCGTGCACTGAAGAATAGTCTGCTTGTGCAGAGCTGTTAGTGACACCCTCCCTTTCTTTTTTCAGGCTTTGTAAGTTATGACAATCCAGTTTCGTCTCAGGCTGCCATTCAGTCAATGAACGGTTTCCAGATCGGCATGAAGCGACTGAAGGTTCAGCTGAAGCGCTCCAAAAATGATAGCAAGCCATACTGAGTGTTTTTTCTCTCGAATGGACTTGTTATAAAATGTTTTCTGGTAAGTGGAGTGTGGTGTGAGAGCCCCATTGAGTATTACACAAACCTAGCTACATTCCTCTGGGGTTCCTTCCGGTTCACTGTATTAGCAAGGAAGGAGATAAAAATGAAAAGTGACAGATGTTAATATTAAGGTATTTGTTCACTGAAAATGGGTACTACTTTGTTGTGGTTTTCAACTGGAAAAAACCCTGATGTTTTCTTAAGATGCCATATGATATAGGTTGCTGTGTAACAGTAGAAGTCTAAAAGGTGTTATACAAATGGAACCCTGTAGCCAATATAATACTGCTGTCTTTATCCCTAAAGTTCAATTAGTTGGATCATCGTTTTACTTTGACTTTTGTTACCAAACTGATTAGTCCCATCCATTTATAGTAACGCAAGATTTCCCACAAACTGCCTTTTCCCCATGTTAATCAAGGGTTGTCCAAACCCTAAATTATATTTCAGAGCAGTCCAGGGGACATCTCAACAAATCCTCAAATGCAGAAGTCACTATATTTTTCACTGTTTAACATAAAATTTTATGAGTTCTATGATGCAGTGAGGCTTTGTCATTAGAATGTATCGTCTTTTCACTGAAGAATATTGCCTAATGCTGAAGACTGTTTAGACTTGGGGTAGCAGGCTGATTTTTTTTTTTTTCTTTTCTAAACCCTGGTTTGCCACTTTGCTCAGTCTTGGTAGTTTTGTAATGAGGTGGTGTTTGGCTCACTCGTACTATATCACACTCTAATATAGACACACACACACACACACAGACCTACACATACTCACTGAGCACTTGACTTTTGTTCAGGGATCCACAATGAGTTTTGAATTTTTTTTCTTTTGTTTTCATATAAACGGCTGAAGATTTTGCAGAACACCACACTAGTTAGGTCCTGTCAGACATTTACCTTTGAGTTCTTGCTAGTTTTCTGCCTGTCAAAAAAAGGATTAGTATCCAGCTTCCTTGTGTTCAAGTTCAACTGTTTGTCTCTGCTATGGTAATGTTACTCTGCAGTTTGATGCTGAATATCATCACATTTCACCAGTTTTTCAGCAATAAATCTGAATTTGATCTAACATCCAGTTGACATGAGAAAGGAGGATATGTTTTAAAATGGCAACAGTTTTCATATCCAAGTTATAGAATTCCCCTTTCCTGTCTTGTGTTTGCTGGTAACCAGGAAAATTTTTATCATCGGCTGGTCTATTACCTTTTGGGCCTTTTTAGATAACAGACAAACCCCCTATTTTTTTGCTAATTTTTTTTTTTTTTTAAGTGTTTATTATTGAAGTTGTCGTGATCTACAATCTTTCAAATTGGTGATGTAAGTGTTATGTAATAACTAAAGCAGTTCTTAGGCATCCAGGGTCATACAAATGGTTTTTATACAAATGGAAATTGTCCAGATGTATATTACAAAATTATGCCTTTTCTATTTTTATAGGGTTTTATATTTCTCCAGAGTTTTGGAGACTATTTATTGCGTAAATTATTTCTCTGAATTAAATTAATAAAACATTTTTACTTAAACTTTTACTTCAGCAGTATTTTTTAGAACTGTAGTATTTAAATTGGTAAATGTATTAATATATAATGCATTTGGGTGTGCAAGGTTTAAGACATTGACTTGTTAGCCTTTTCACTCCGTGATGTTATTACTGATACACAAGTCAAAATGGCTGAATACTATCAATGGAAGAATTTACCATGCTGCTAAATATTTCAGACCATTCTTGGTTGTAAACATGAGCCAATCATCATAGCTGGAAATGGATGTCTATATTTAGGTATTAGATTCTGTGTGACCACCACAGTGCTTCTGCCCCTGCCATTATAATGAACAAGAAGGATAATGTTCACCAGAAAACAGCATGGACTGAATCAGCTTTAGATGGGGTGGGGCATACATGCTGTATTACACTGCATATGTAATTGAAATTTCTTACATACAGCTGCACAGTTAAAGCAGCACCTATTTGACATTTAGATGAATCTGTAATAAACGAGATCGCAGTGACGTTGGCCTATAAGCTGATAGGGAAGCCTTACACTGACTCTTTACTGGGCAAGTAATGTGCCTAATTCTGTCACACAGCGAAAGTTGTCCTTGGGCAAAAAGCGGAATGTGGTGTTAAAGCCCAGGCTTGAAAATGTTGCCAAAATTCCAGGTCTCTGAAATGTTTTTTTTTTTTTTTTTTGTTTCACAACCTTTTATTACTACTATAGCTAATTACCATGTTAGGGTACGTAATTCATTTGTAAAAATTACGTTTTGAACTTCTGACAGATCTGCGTGGCCTAAATTTAGCTGATCAATTTTCACACATCCATACAGTGCAGATCTGTTACTCTGAATATGTTCCTCTTAAATTGCACTTTGTCAATGTTTAAATGCTTTATCTTGTACATACTTCTATGACAGTCACACCACTCAAACTTAAGCTACCTTTTCCCAATTAAAATTAGCACCAGTTTATTCACTGACAACCCTGACAGTGATCATTTTTGCCATTTTTCTTTTTAGAAAGCTAATTTCCTCCAAAGCAATATCTGCCATAAGAGCACCAAGTCCCGATCCAATGTGGATTAGGCAGTCTGTGTGGTGTCTTACCGTGTGGTGTCAGTTCTCATCTGTAACTTCCTTAGCATGTTGCTCATAACTCCCCCTCCTCTTCCTCTGTTCTGCATTAATTGTTCAATGTTTAGGATGTGTGCCCGTAAAGTCCCATGCAAAGATAATCATTTGTGATCTTCCTTTTTTCCTTTCCTTGTTTCATCGCTGCTTTAACTAGGATGTTCTCCTTGTTGTTTTGTTTCATTCTAGATATCTTCGTTCCCGTTTGTTCATCGTTTGCCTAGCATGTCGATGTGACGTCAAAAGTTCATCGTCCAGTCGTTGTCCTCTGCGCTTCTCTGATGCTTGAAATTTTCATCTTTTGACACTTAACTTTTGATGCTTAATTATACAAGGTTTTTTGGTTTTTTTGTGTGTTCTTCATTACTGTTGATAGTGAGTTAGAAAGACTGCTCTTTCAAGAAAAAAAATGTATAAAGTTACATTTAAATATTGTTACAAGCAAAAATCTATTTTTCTAGAACTTCCTAAGGTAACCACTAGATATTGCAAAAGTGTAATTTTTGTAATAGTTTTGCCTGTTTACAGGTTTTCTTTTCCCTATTTTGTGTTTAGAGCAGTCTTCCTATTCATTTTTGTCAGAAACAGATTTATAGAATTTACTTTGTGTGTGTGCGTGTGGTTGTGTATTCTCCTGTTAACTTTTTAGGATGTTATGTCATTATGCTTAAATTGAGGATGACTTTGTAAATGTGCTAGGCTAGCTGACTGTAATGTGTCCTTTGGGAGCTCCTATAAATAGTGATGTCATTAGACACATGGATTGCCTCTTCTGTCTAGTGTGTCCAGCCACCACAGGCACATAATTTGCTTTCGTTGGGAAATCAGCATTTGTCTGAAGTTTGATATGAAAATCTAAAATGGGCACAATTCAGTTACTTGTCACAATTAGTTTAGCCTGTATCTTGCATGCATAATTTTGGTAACTGCACTGAAATCTTCGGCAAAATGTGATTTTTTTTGTTTAGAAATTTGGAAATGAATAAACTAGTGCCAAAAGTTAGCATGTTTGGTCACATTTTCTGTACCTCCTGTTGCTTTCCCAATAGTTTAATCGTGCATTAACACAAAAGGTGGTTTTGTTTCTGTGTTTGAGGTTACTTAGTGTTGCAGTGACTAATCAAAACGGGTGCCATTCAGGTTCTTACCAGGTGAGTTGACTATGTTGGGGCTCCGATTTATAATGAATTTGTGTATACTGTCTATGAAATGAATGTTTGCGTTGTAAGGGGTACAGTGTTGCTCGTTTCAGGAAGGAGGGTCGCGAGTATTTCATTAGACTAAATCACACTCAGAAGATCAGTATTCCACTCACTTATTTGGTGGCTGATGTGAGTAATGTATTCAGCTGTATCACAGTAGGGTTTTCTCCCCTCCCCCCCCCCACCCCCCCCTGTGAATGTGCCCAAATCTTCAATCCACATTTATTCATGCTGGGACTCCAAATAAAACACCCATCCTGCCATACTGTAACATACTGTTTATCATTACTGACCCTGTTCATTAAAGATTATGGGTTATTGCTTTGAGGAAATTTAAGTATTTAGTTTAAAAGCATTGTGAAGTGTTTTGTAATGTATATTGCTTGATAGGTGAGAGGCATCACAGCATAAGTGTTTGCAATTGGACAATTCGTATACTTTGCATTTTTTTGAATGGGAAACACTGCTTTATCTTCTGAAATGTGTACGGTGTGTGACTTTGGAAAGGCACAGATTTTTCGTCTCGGTGTGTTCCATGTTAGTACTCGCTTTGTCCTGGCAGCACAAAGTATTGTATCAATCATGCTGATAAATTGGTGATCAGTTCAGTTATGTTCATATCTGTCTTGATTTGACCTTAAATTGAACTGTTTGGAGCAGCATTCCACAACTGCTTAAAAATGGTCAAAAGCAATGATTTTTAGAAGGTGGATGTTTTTATGCTTTGTTAATAACCAGGGATTTGTAGAGCACATGCCTTATTAAACTGTTTGAGTGGGATTTTTTTCTCCCCTTGAGCTGGAAACATAAATTCCCAACCATCTAAATTAGTGCAGTGGTTTAAATGCAATATTGATTCTGTGTTGGGTATTATTAAATCACTCTTTTCAAATTCTGAGCCTGTTTGTCCTTGATGGAATTCAGATCAGATCTCGACCATCCTGGAGCAGACTGGTTAGTTTTCTGTAGTTATCTTTAGATGGATACCACCTGCTAGTACTAATACAAAACTGGAAAAACAAATTTGTGGACTAAAAATCCCTGATCCCCGATTTTTCAAATTTCAGACAGACATTAAAGGATGTCCTTCACATTAGACTCCTTGTTTCATTGATCTGAGACAATGTAGCGACTGACTTCCAGCTGCTTTTACTTGTTCCTGAGTGAAACCTGTGGGATTTTTTTAAATTGGTATGTGATGGATTATATTTAAAATTAGGTTTTGTACAGTTTTGCCTTTTCTACCAAGAAAATGTTAATCTGTTTTACAATGTGAAAAATTAAATCAAAAGTTAAGCCTTCTACAATTTGCATCTGACCAAACTAAGTCTGTCCTTCAGTAATATTCAACATTGGAAGGCAAAAGCCAAGAGTTTTGAAAAAATACTTTTCTGTTTTTGTCATTGTGTGATTTTTGATGTAAAACATAGTTTAAAAAATTAGATGCTTATAATGTTTCCTTTTATAAGATTTCTGTAGACTGAGTTTGGAACATGCAAGCATTTTGTTTCAGGATTTAATTTTGTCTTGATAGTCGTACATAAAGATCTTGGTATGGGGCTAAAACACTGAACTCTTCAAGCTGTCCTTTTGTATGCCATGTGTGGTACCTCTGTTTTCGTATGATTAAATAGTTTAAGATTTACATTGTGTCTGGTGCATTTTTTTTTAAAACTCAGTTGTGAATCGGCAATTGCCAGCTATTGACTGACCTGTGGTAGAGATGTGCATGTTTGGGTAACAGGTGTTGACCATGAGCAAATCCATTCACTGCTAAAGTTAGGAGCCCTGTTTTACCTCTGGTTACTTCTAGCAAGCTTTGAATTGGAGTTAATTTCCACCGCTACCAGGGAATGTTACAATGGGACAATCCAGTTAAGTTGAGTGCAATGTGCAAACTGGTATTCAAACAAATTTGTGTACAAGGGGTCAAAGGTCTGTTTACCGATTCTGTCCTAAATAGTCCTTCAGTAGTGTGTAGTCAACCATAGATCACTGCGGATCTTGAATTATTCCATGACATCTCACAACCTTAAAGGCTGATGTATACTTCTGTGTCCAATCAACGCTGTAAGAAAGGCTTAGCCATGAACGCTGTACCGTAGCTTATGCTGTGGCCTGACACACACCTCCCGAACATTGAAATTCCACCTCACAGCTTCGCAGACTACAAGAACTGTGATTGGTCCACTTGGTAGCATTTGATTTTGATGGGAGCGAAGAAAACACTCTGGTATACTTATAATGCTAGTTAAAACTGAAGCGCTATTTATGTCTAGCATTAAATAACCCATCCTAGACATCGTAACGGGTCTACAAAATACTCGTTTACTTCCATAAAGTTATAAAACGCCAAAAAACGTAGTATAGACTAGGGCTACTGCAATTAGTCAATGACAAAAATCTATTTTAAATCGATAGTTTTTTTTTAATTCAATGAAATTACCTTTACAGTATGATTTCTAAGACTCAACTAATTATAACAAATGTTTTCCTTCAATGTCAAATTTAATTATGGGAGTAGTTCATAAAAAATGACTTTGTAGCAGCTTGCCATTTTTGCAGATTTGTCTATGGGAAATTTGGGCCAGTTCAAATATAACCAGGACTCAATTGGATTTTTTAACGGTTTGTTTTTGGCTGTGATTCAACAATCACATCTATCGCAGAGTGGATAGACAATAAATACAATATCCAAAACTATGCAGCACGTAGCATTTTTGCCAGCATAATTGCTGAGTGACACAGACACATCAGCACACGAGTAAAAATGCTTTGAACGACATGAGCCAGGCATAGGTACGACATCAGTCACGGCATAGGTTTCACAAGTATGAATCAGCCCATCACAAATTCCCGAAGAGACGAGATATTTTGATTAGTACATCCTGTAAAGACAGACAACTCCTTTTCCCCCCTTTGTTTCCCAGAAAAAGGGTTACGGTCATGTCCCCTCCAATTCTGCTTCAGGCTAAAATCTTCTCAATCCAGGTGTTCCTAGTGTATTTGTACAAGCCTCCCTGGAAGTATATCTGAGGGGCCGGAAGCTGATGCCCACAGTACAGCAGAAAGCCTGCTGAGGAGGAGCAGAAACAAACTTCCATGTTAATAAACCTGCGCTGTTGTCCACTCAGTGACATTTGGAAAGGCTAATGTGACATGCTGTCATAAGAACATAAACTTACAAATGACAGGAGGCTGTTTGGCCCTTGAAGCTCATTTGGGCAAAACTCAAGGTTTTAACAACTTAGAGCTATTACTTATCTAGCTCTGTATCCATGATGTCATGTATCCTTAAGACCTTGAGACCCCCTCTCCATCGTGACAGAGTGAAATTGGCTTGCTTGCACCCTCTGCAGTGCCAGCTGTGCTGTATGTGGGGGGGGATAGCCTAGGCTTCAAGCTGCCCAATAAAGGCCTTTAGCCTGACAGTAATGCCAAAACAGTATATGGGAAATGGGCAGATGAGATGTTGAGGACAAGATTGCCTACTGCTGATCTAGAAATCAGCATCCAATTCTAACTGCAGGACAAGCTGCCCAGATAGTTTAGAAGCTGATGACCAGTACAAAGGAACACTGCTGTTTTTGTCCTTAGTAGTGAAAAAGGTTTTGATCCTCAAAGCCCATAGATTGGAGGAGATGACGGTGCACTTTGGAGTTTGTAGCACTTTCCCAACAGCTTCTACGTAATGTGGCTGCATTGGAGAGCGCTGCGCTCTGGTAGGTATACTCAATGAGCACATAAGACACAAAGTGCAGGGAGTCTTTTGTACAAACAGGAGTGCACTTCAGGATTAAAAGAAGCACTGCTTCCTCATATGGTTCACCAAGGGGATTAACCACCTGCTGTGGAACTGACTAATCGTTGAATGTTCTTTGTAATGTGTTGTAAAACCACTACCATGGCAAATTCCTTGTGTGGAAACTATTTTTACTTAGGTAATAAAAAGGATTCTGATTAATGTGCCTTCTCCACATTGACGTTCCAGGTTTCTAATGGCTCTTAAAAGTGTCATCCGAACAATACAAAGAATAAACCAAATCGGCACGTTACAAAACTGAACGTAGTGAAAATGACATGGTTAAATAACCAGCGAAGATTCCTGGCTGACATCCATTCAACTCACCTACATGTCTGGAGTCTTTACACACACAAGAAAATCATGTTCATTTGGCAGCTGTAAATAATTTAAATCTGTTGTTTAGTGGGGCAGCAGTGCTTAGCACTGATACTTCACTGTTACATCTCTGGGACCAGAGTTTGAGTATGCAGCATAGTTTGCTCACCCTTCCCGCGTCATCATGGCGTTTCTTCTGGGTACTCCGGTTTCCCCCACAGTCCAAACATGCTGAGGTGAATTGGAGTTAGCATATTGGCTGTAGGTGTGAATGGTACGTGCGATGCGTTCCCTGCTGTGAATGGTACTTGCGATGCGTTCCCTGCTGTGAATGGTACATGTGATGCGTTCCCTGCTGTGAATGGTACATGTGATGTGTTCCCTGCTGTGAATGGTATATGCGATGCGTTCCCTGTTGTGAATGGTACGTGCGATGCGTTCCCTGCTGTGAATGGTACGTGCGATGCGTTCCCTGCTGTGAATGGTACGTGGGA
Organism: Stomatorhinus walkeri; assembly: GCA_026784285.1. Classification (NCBI taxonomy): domain Eukaryota; kingdom Metazoa; phylum Chordata; class Actinopteri; order Osteoglossiformes; family Mormyridae; genus Stomatorhinus; species Stomatorhinus walkeri. The sequence goes on along the minus strand of JAODUD010000019.1, from coordinate 10,989,078 downwards.
TGCGTTCCCTGCTGTGAATGGTACGTGCGATGCGTTCCCTGCCTTGCATCCATTTGCTCCAGACTGTCCTGACCCTGAACGGGACAAGGGGGTTGGGTGGGTGTTTAGATGGATGGTTTCATGTGGGTGTAACATGGTTTTTACAACAACTGAAAAGGTTAAAAGACCTTATGTTTCACTAAATTCTTATTCCTTTGTAGATTTATGTCAATTGTAATTCTGAATTCAAAAGAGGAAGTTCAGTTTTGCTGTTGTAGGAGATAATCAGGTCCAGCAGATAGATGGTAGCTATTGGAAGCTATTTCTTGACATTGACCCTTTTATGCTCTTTGTTCCATACAAACTCAGTGCTAAAAGAGGCACCCTTTCCTCCCAGATAAGGTGCTGTACCACATGCGCCATCCACTCCCTCCTTATCAGCAGGATTTATAATCTACTCTTTGACATGAACTTTCATCCTGTCAGGCTGCCCTGTTAGATTGTTTCCTCTTGTGCAAATTAAATTAAACAATCAACTTCTGTAGTTCTGTCTGCTATAGGTTGATGGTTGCTCACATATCAGGCTGGAGTGTTCTGTGGTTCTCAATACTTGAAAATAAATGCTCCTCCTTCTTCCAGCCAGGGACACCATTCTGTTATTAAACCTTTGTATATGAGTAGCGGACTGCGGCGCGTAATGTAAATCTGCTCTGAATTAGATGGAGTCAGGTTACAGGGAGCTGGTCAATAATATCCTTGTCTGTGGAGAAGAAATTGAATGTAATCTCAACATAGACAAGAATTAAGGAATTAATCATGGACTTCAGGAGGAAACCCCTCCCCCTGCTGCCTTTGCAGCCTCATTCTCCAAAGGGCTGAGGTGGAACTGGGTTGACAGAAGTTTCTGGGTTTTAATGTGGCATCAAACCCGAGCTGGACCAATACAGCGCTGTTACAGTGAAAAAGGCCAATTAGTGGCTGCTAGGGAAGGCAAGACCCAGGTACCACCTTCGAAACCAAGCCTACAGAAGACTTATAGAGAGTATCCTCATAA
>JAODUD010000019.1:10956500-10970229 GCA_026784285.1 Stomatorhinus walkeri | reverse complement strand
GTGTTACATTTTACCCTTGCCTGCAAATAATTAATTTTGTATGTATTTGATTCACTTAGCAGAGGACTTAGCGGTAATAAATCAGTTTATCAATGATGGGCATTTCTTATCTGTGCATTATGTATATCACGTACCCTCAGTTCACCAAATGGGCGTCCATTGCCTGTCAGCTTTTATCAGTACTTTTTTTTCCATTGGATTTTACTGAGGCATGCAGTGATTTGCATGCGTGTGGCGACATCCTTTGTGACCAATGCTGTGTCTGGGAGGTTCCTCTGGCATTAAAGTACACGTGGACTCGCTCCTTTGGCCTTGCAGCTGAGAAGACTGCACAGCTTGTGAGGAGAGAAGAGTGAGCGAGTGGGGAACAGCCATGGGTGGCGGAGGAGAGCAGAAAGACCATGGTGCTAGCGGCGGCCGAGGCGGCGGTGGCGGCGTGTACACATGGGAGGAGGTGCAGAAGCATTGCCACCGAACTGACAAATGGCTGGTTATCAACAGGAAAGTGTACAACATCACCGAGTGGGCCAAGAGGCACCCGGGAGGCGTCCGGGTAATCAGCCACTATGCCGGCGAGGATGCCACGGTACCTATCAGAATTCACCTTATATCTACTATCTATATCTATACACCTTATATTCTGTTGTGTTATACCTATCGATTCATCCTTTTATATCTGTTTTGCATATTAATTCATATAAATAAACTCTATCCATATATTGCATTAATTTAATTTACTTGCATAGTGATTAAGACAAAAATACTTTGAATATAACGTAAGAGACAGACAGTAGTCTGGCACCTCAGCAGAATAAACCAGGTCCCCTGATACTTGGTGGAATTTAATTTCTAATATGTAACATCTGGGCCAGGCCTCTACTTAAGTCTGTCTTTTCAGTTTCAGACATCTAGTTTGGTGCAACATTATATCCAAACTGTAAATCTTGCTGCCTATAGACATCTCATCAGCCTGAGTATTAAACAAATTTTTCTGTTAAAAACTACAATGTTATCATTTCATGATATTTAGGCCAGCAAATACAGTGTTTTTTGGGTTGTACTGACAACTGTTAAAATATTAGTCTTTTTTCCTATATGTCTGCCCTAGATAAAACAAAATATAAAGGCAATATTATGAGCAGGGTGCTTTTCCACTGCACCAGGTACTGTACTTCTCAAAGTAGCAAAAGTACAGTATTTCAAGGTGTTGGTTTTCCACTGGTGCAAGAATTGATACTGGCGCTGAATTACATCACACAAATTCTGTCTTTGAATTTGAAAAATCACTGTAGTATATTATAGGGCTTGATGATGTGCAATATTAATTAACTAGTTAATTAATAAACATTGCATGCTACGCAAATATAGTGCTAACATCTCTAGTATGCTAGATTCATATCAGGCTTTTTTTTTTGCTTTCAGTTCTGTATGGACATTATAATGCAGGCAGTTAAAATTTAGCTAAAATATTTTTACTTTGTTACTCATAGTTAAAAAAATTAGTAAGCTTTGCAATTTTAATTAAGCCTTTAATTTTCTAGATTATACGATGTATGTTTAAAACTCAGTTTAAAGTTTACTTGCACTGCTTTCTCATGAGCACTGCATGCTTTCTCTGAGACAGTCATAATGATTTTGATCCTTGCCGTTTACGGGTTTGTGAGATATTTATACCCTAGTATTTATTACAACAAAATCACATCACTAGGATATATGCGTGCTGTCCTAGTATATTGCGCAAAATACTTTTTCACTTTCTTGTCATGCCGTCCTGATCTATGTGTTGTATCTGTTCTTCCGACCAGATTGCAATATTTTTTTAACTTTGTTTATCGTTGTTTTCTTATGGTTTGTCCGCACAAATAGATTTTCGTTAAGTAACACGAAAAATTTCTTCTGATTTAGCTTTCCCTCCGCAATTCCACATTTTTGTTTTTTGCCAGAAGCATAGATAATTTTCAATGCTGTCTGACAACTAATCTTTCTGCAAACACATTAGTGTGGATCTTCATAAAAATAAAAATTGTATTACAAATACATCAGTGAGCTTCAGTTGGTTCGTCCTTAGCTTGTGACACTTTCCCAATTAGCTCTCTTCATTTCAATGACTCTTTTCCTGATTAGTTATTCTTGACAAGAATGAAGAATGATTTCCCTTAATTTTCACATGGAGGACAGGGCATACAGGACTTTCACTACCTGGCAAATGTTTTTTTGCTCACTTGTATGCAGCTAAATCATATTTTCTGTACACTGTATGCTGTTTACAAGCAAAGAAATCTAAGAATTTAACAATCGCTGCTTATTGCAGAAAACTTAGAGGAAGACAAGGCTGCAGTGAAACTGAGGGGAAGAAAGTGAGACGTGTAGTGACTAAATGTCTGGATCCCTGTGTTGTTGCTGTGATGGTTCCTTTCATGTACAGCCTTGTGCTTGCGGCACTAAAGTACTGTGATTCCGTTTTTGCTAAATAAAATACATGCATTTACTTTAATCACATGGTTGTGTGTGAGATTAATCAACAGTCAAGCGTTGAACTTGACTGAACTTGAAAACTGAACTTATTATTAATCAAGATTCAAAATAGATACTTTGCCGCTTCTAGAATTAAAAAAAAAAAATTGATTGGACAAAGAAATGTGCAAGTGACACGTGCTCAAGCTACAACAAATAAAATATAAAGTGCACCACTTCTAAAAATATATTATAAAATGCTTTGGTTAAATGTGCAAATGAAAAAATACCAGAAAAATATACATTAACAACCACTCTTACATACAATATATACAGTTACCCAAATGCTAAAGATGGTTGTGTCTTCGCAAGCTACGTCATCTGCCTTTTATATGGAGCAGTATGAATGTGGAAGTTTTTTTCAATGCTAGTGATAATAATAGTGCGGATGCAGATCTTTTCTTTCACAAACTGCCATAAAAGAAATTTAACACATTTATGTGGATGTAGCTCAGTTCGCAACTATTGTCAAGACAGCATTTGTATTTTAATAAGCAGGCTATTTGCATAACCACTCGACAAAGAAAGCATTTCAAGTCCCAACCTAGAGTGCCAAAGAAGTACCCCAGTTGGTTTAGCACTTTTGGTACTCAAACTTTTGGTAATGTTACTTGAACAGAAGTCAATAGAAAAGTACCAAAATACTGTACCAAATCTACAGTACTTAGTGCAATGGAAAAGCACCCTTATTTGCTATTATTATGGCAGAAACTTGATTAAATTGTATGACTGAATAATGATTCCCTAACACAGGAACAAGTTGTGAAGCATATCCCTTAGGTGTCTTGTGAATATACACTACCCAGTAAAAATAAAAAAACAATCATTTGAATGTTTTGTTGAATCAACAAAAACTCTGACTGTGACACTTGAGGCTTAACTGCCTGGTTGGAACTAAATCATAGTCTGGATGTTTACTTTCTGAACCTGAAATTTCTATCTTTGGGCATGGGCATATTCCATGATGATAATTTCATGATTCATCGGGCTTGAGTAGTGAAAGAGTAGCGCAGGACCATCATTTTCACACAGGGTCTTCGCCTTTACCCCATTACAAGTATTTGGGATAGGTTGAAGAAGACTTTGTGTCATGCTTCAACTCACTTATTGTCAATATAAGATCTTGGCGAGAAATCATGGCAAGAATGCAGATCTGGATGAAAATAAATGAGATGTTGCATAAGCTTGTGGAAACAATGCCATGACAAATGTTGGCCATAATCAAAGCTAAAGGCTGTCCAACAAAATATTAAAATGCAACTTTTTTTTTTTTTGCTGCGCAGTGTAAACAGGCCTATGACTAAAATGCTTGGTATTTCTCCTCTTGTATACAAAAAATTTATAGGATATAAGAGTTTGTCTACCCATGACCTAAAGTGCTTTTTGCAACGGGATATATCCTGCATATTTCCATACAGTGTTTTATACGATTCTGAAGTAATGCAAAGTTAAAGTAATTTTCTGTGTTTCTCTGGCATGCACTTTTTTTTTTTTTTTGCTGTTTTCAGGAAGTTATTTTGACACGAGCATTAAACAATAACCCCTTTTTAGGATGCATTTGATGCATTCCACCCAGAGCCAGACTTTGTTCGCAAGTTTCTGAAGCCGCTGCTGATAGGGGAGCTGTCCCCGTCGGAGCCCAGTCAGGATCAGCCGAAAAATGTGAGCTCAGCTGCTTGCACTTCTCTCTTAAACACCGGAGATGTTTCATTAATACACATTTGCCAAATACTGTCGCTGCAGCACATCTTAAACAATTGGCCATTATGTTGTTAGGTGCTTGAAAGCCTTTTTCTGTGTTCTTTTCAGAATAATTTTAAATCTGAGCTTTCAAATTATGATATTCCAGTTAAATTTAAGGGAGCACCGAGTTTCTTAAGCATTAAGACAGCAGTAACATTGAGGAGGTGTATTAATGACCATAGGTTTGCCAGGGTACCAAACACTGGGCTTGGCTGATCAGCTTAATTCCTCCTCACGATTACATAATAGGGTCTGTGTGATGCCTGTTAATGTGAATATGTGCATCTGGGCCATGTGTCCTTGTTAATGTGTTGAATGCTGATTTCTTAACAAAGCAGAAGACATTTCAGTTAGTAGATTTCATGCTGTTCCATTCCTTAGAGGGGAAATGAATACATGTATTAATGAGTACATATAATTACTCATAATGGTCATAAATGCAAGATTTTGGTAGGTCTTTTTAGTTAGCCAAATTTGCAAGTAGTAACCATCACCTATATCGTAATAAAAATAGATCAATCTCTCTCTCTCACACTTCCTCTCTTCCCCCCAATTTTTCTGTCATCACTCCTCTTGTTCCAAATGGATCCTTACTAATGTGCTTTCATCACCCCTTCCTCTTCTGTTCCCTTTTTCTTTCTGCCTTCTTTCATCCACCTGCAGGCTGTGATTCTGCAGGATTTCCGGGACCTGCGTGATCGTGTGGAGAAAGCGGGCCTCTTTCATACAGACCCACTCTTCTTCTCTCTCCACCTTGGACATATCTTACTTCTGGAGGTCCTTGCTCTGCTGGTGCTGAGGACCTGGGGCACAGGATGGATGCAAACCATTGCCTGTGTGGTGATCTTGACCGTTTGCCAGGTAGCCTGACTGTGATGTGCAGAACCCAGTGGGCTTGTGTTGGCGTCCTCTTCACTGGAGAAGCACGTTATGAACTTATAGTCCCGTTAGAGCTTAAGTAGCTATCATCAAAATACCCAGAAAAGGAAACACTTATGTCACGATAAAAGGCAAGAAACTGCAAGATGACACAATGCAGCATAGAAACAAGCAATAAGAAGTGATGCAGTTGGGGATAAGGATGTGAATAATACCAAAGGAAGTATACAAGCTAGATTGACTTTGCTGTAGTTGCCCCAGGTTTTGCTGTAAAGTCGATTGTCATTATGTAGCTTTTGCTCTTCTTTCTTGTTCTAGTCCCAAGCCGGATGGCTGCAGCATGACTTCGGCCACCTGTCTGTCTTCAAAAAGTCACGTTGGAATCACCTGCTTCACAAGTTTGTCATTGGACATCTAAAGGTGTGGGGGAAAAGATCGTATGGCTTTCCTGTCCGTTTTCCGCTCCACTGTCAACCTGCGCTTAATAACAAGGTTTTTGGTTACGTCCAAATGGAAACTCTCACTGGGTTTCTCTGCCTGTCCACCTCAGGGTGCATCTGCCAACTGGTGGAACCATCGCCATTTCCAGCATCACGCCAAGCCCAACATCTTCAGCAAGGATCCAGACGTAAACATGCTGCACACATTAGTGCTGGGGAAGACACAGCCAGTCGAGGTCCCGTTTCATTGTTATACCGATTAACATTTTGTCTTGCGGGAGTAGAATAATGTTACAGGGTAATATAATCACAGGTGTAATAAAGCCCAGGTAACAAATACATTCGCCAGGGGCGAATTACAAAAGAAACGCCCATTAACATAACAAATTAAAACAACAGCACAATGAAACGATAAGCAGTTCCTGTTTCTGTGACATGGCCCAAAGTTTGAACTCCGTTGTTCCATGAAGTATTCTCTGCTCACTGGTTTTACCAGATCACCTGACAGAAAAATGATCTGGGCCTGTACTTTCCCAGAGCTTTTATGCCATGCTCACAATGGCACTGTAATCTTATTAAGTGAACTCACAAAAACTGATAGTCAGAGGACATTTGCCTGTTTTGGTGACCAGCTTTGGTTTGTCTTTTTCAGTATGGGATAAAGAAGCTGAAATATTTGCCTTACAATCACCAGCACCAATACTTTTTCTTCAGTGAGTCTCTCTTCTTTTCTATAATTTGATCAAACTGCCCGGGATCCAGTTTTGTGCAGAAATTAAAAATTAGTCAAACAAGTTATGAGTGAAATTGTTATGCATAATGAGTGTAACAGAACAACAACAACAACAGCAATAATAATAATAATAACAATAATAATAATAATCCTTCTCCCGCTTTTAGTTGGACCGCCGTTGCTCATCCCTGTGTATTTCAACATTCAGATCATGTATACCATGCTGTCTCGCCGTGATTGGGTGGTAAGTTGACCTGCCTGGTATTACAAGGGTAATGGTAATATGTGCTGCTGTTGTTAGTGAATTAAGACCTGCAGGAGTTGGAAATGATGTGCCCAGTGATGTCCCTGACATTTCTGACACCTTCTCTCACCTCTGTAGGATCTTGCATGGGCCGTAACTTACTACCTGCGATACTTTTACTGCTATGTTCCCTATTACGGCTTCCTTGGCTCCATAGCACTTGTCACTTTTGTAAGGTAATATGTTTTGCACTCTTATGCTTGTGATTTTAATGTTGACATCATATTTTACTCACTGACACAATTATGTAACCGATTCTCAAAAAAAAATTAACTACATTCTCATATATGACATGGGGATTTGCACAGCTCAGCATATTTTGAGTTGTCTGGGGCCTCATTTATCAGTTTTGTACATGCATGCCAACAGTTCGTACCACAAACCTGCGCCTTCACTCCAAGATTATTTTTGTTTTATCTCGTTTGCTGTTTGCACTATGTATAATGTCTTTGCATTTTGTCCGTTTGACATTAAATGTATGTTTATGCTTTGAGTGAACAGACAAATGTAAAAACGACATTTGAAGCAATGTCCAGTTTTTCCAAATGTAATCGGGCCAATCGACTGAACTGACAATGCAATAAGGGCACTCCATATAAAAAAGTTTATTTATCAAATGCACAACAGTACAGGTTATAGCAATAGATGACGACAATGAAACGAGTGCTAATTAAGCAATTTTTTCAATCGAAAGCCAATTAATGCACAATTTACCTGTGATATTGAAATGACATTGACATACATTAGCATGCTAGTCTGGATCAGCTTATGGTTCCTTCATTTTTAGTTTCACATACCCGACTGCTCTGGCACAGGACAGCATAATATGGCATCCCCTATTGTAGATGCCAAATGCATGTTGAAGTTTGAGGGTGAAAATTTGAGTTTATCCCTGATAGTAATAATCATACTACCCCTGTGCATGGCAAGTCATTTCTTCAGATTTAATCACTTTTTTTGGAGGGCTGATGGTATGTACTGCAGCGACAGTGTGTTGCTATTCAACACACTTTCAAGTTTCAACTTTATTATCACGTCACGAAGTAGAAGTGCTCTAACAAAATGCAGTTTGGGACCTAATCCAAAAGTATTTGCAGCAGCGATATAATATATACATATGTGATGATAAAAAAAACATTAGCAAATTAATGTCTATACATTTTTTTCTTTGTGAAAAACGTGCTTAGGCACATTTTTTTTCATGAAACTACTTTGCGTTTTTTGAACTACTTTGCGTTGTTCAAAATTCCTCTAATTTATTTATTTTACTTACAGCTGGCTGTCATATGAGTTCGATAAATGAGGCCCTGGTTTTCATTCTGATTGATATTTGGGCAAATGCATAAATGTCAATCTGCAGCAATCTAAAGTGTGTTCTCATCTGATACAGGTTTCTGGAGAGTCACTGGTTTGTGTGGGTCACACAAATGAACCACCTTCCTATGAACATTGATTATGAGAAGAACCAGGACTGGCTGACCATGCAAGTATGTGTCACTTCCCGTTAGTTCGCATATCCTCATGCAGTTGACTGGTTTGGTAGGCAAAACAGATATTGGTCTCTAGAGATGATTTACATGTCGAACTCACAATTCACTAGTCTACTTTTAATACCATTTACTTTTGTAATGTGACAAAAAGCAGCCTTCTTCTGTCCTTATTAATGATTTATGACAAATAATCTTTGGAAGCTAATCCAGTGATAAAAGTAGAATGTAATATTGAAATGCAAATTTGTTTTCCATTTCATAAATAATTTCATAAATTATCTTGAACATTACTCATTTAATTATAAAAATATAATTAGGGTGCAGACTGAAAGAGCACACTTGTTGTGATAGGCTGGGTTAGGGTTAGGGTTAGGGTTAGGGTTAGATAAAGCTTTGGAAATACAGCAAACCAGAGAAACTTCCTCCATTTTCCTGTCATTTCCCCCTTTTCAGCTTATCTCCACCTGTAACATTGAACAGTCGGCCTTCAACGACTGGTTTAGCGGGCACCTTAACTTCCAGATTGAACATCAGTGAGTCTCAAACCCAACATGACACATAAATTGGTGTAAGTTTATCCTAATATATTCTAGTGCCACAAACTCATGCACGGCTCCTTTTTCTGCCTCAGTCTGTTTCCCACAATGCCCCGGCATAACTATTGGCGCGCTGCTCCAATGGTGCGTGCCGTGTGCGAGAAGCATGGCGTTCCGTACCAGGTCAAGTCCCTGTGGCAGGGTTTCGCTGACGTCGTGAGGTAGGTGGGGGTCGGGGAGTCACATGTGTGCCCATCATCCCACTATTCTGCACTTTCGGACACCCGTGTGCCATAAAATCTCTTTCCTCTTTTGTTTTCTCAGCTCTCTGAAGATGTCTGGTGAATTATGGCTGGATGCCTACCTCAACAAGTGAGCCCAGAGGCTATTGGTGGGACATAATTGGACCTTTTTTTCATGAAGAAAGATTCCATTCATGAAAGTGGCTTTATAAAGTGTAACAACATCCTAATTTTGTTAATATGATTGATCTTTTGTATCTAACAACTGTAGTTTTTTGCCTGATTTTTTTGTGGTTGGAAACAATGTAAGGGTCCATTGACATTTGTAGATGTCTCTAATTCTCTGACGATCTTAGTGAAAGTTGAAGTAAAAATGACTTCCCTGCAACATTAGAACCTCAAGACTTCAATTAGTTCCTCATTAGATGATGGTGCCATGGACATAATCTAATCTCCATATTGATGCCTTTGGAATTAGAATGACCTAAAAGTTCCTGTAGGTGTAATGGCCAAATGTCACAATACTTTTGTCCACATCGTGTACATTCAGCCTTCTATCCACGAAATGCGTGGTACTGACATCAGTTTTGTGCACAAAGTGAATCATTCCTTTTGACTTCTATTTACAAAAGAAAGTGACGTTTTCATGCTTTCATGAACAAAATGTTCCTGGGTTTGTCTTTTTGTGGACAAAATGTGGCAAGGTGGTACTTGATTTTGTCAATAAATAATCCTTTACTTGAAACAGAATGTATTTTTGTGCATGAAAATGAGCACTTGACACTTGGCACTCCATATTCTATTGTTTTTGACACCTGAAAAAAGTCAAGCAGGAAATTTTTGTCGAGCAGTTCAGGTTTAGGTGGATTTCAGAAATTCCACTTAGCGTTGTTCATACTTAGCTATGACAAACAGTCTCTGTTTGCTGTACGCAGTGGGTGAGTGGAGAAATACGTGGGAGTGGTATGTGTCTCTGATGGTTGTGCTATGATCAGAAGGTTGCCAGTTCAAATCCCATGCTTGACAAGCATGATTTCATTGTTGGGTTCCTGAGCAAGGCCCTAAATTATTTTAGGGACTGTCTTACCCTGCTTTCTCAATTGTATGTTACTTTAATATAAAAGCACATGATAAATAAATATGAAAATGAGAGCATTCAATCAGGCATAGAAGAATTGATTAACCCATATGGCCACCTCTGAGCATTCATGCAGATGCTGCAGATCACCAACACAGCGGCTGAGAAGTGCACACACCCCCAAGTGAAATTAAATACACCATAAAAATAAAGGGATCCCCATAAAATTATTACACAAGTGATATGATATACTTATACCCTTCCCATATTATACAAATACCACGTGTTTCCCTCACTGGTTAATCCAGTTCTGCCTCTTTCATTGTATACCAAAATTGCCTTAAGCATTCCAGGTAAAAAAAGAAAGGCGGAAGGATGTAAGGCTGTTGTTATTTTTCTTTTTAAGAAGGAGCCCCAATGGAACACAGCATTGTTAGCAGCAGTATGATTCAACTCTCATAGAGTGCACTCATCTGGGGCTTTTCCAGGTAGGATAAATATAAAATAATAAATAATAATAAAAAATATAAAATACAATGTCATAATATCACAACTGGAAATGGTGCTGATAAAGTCATTATCATGGCATTAGTACAGATAGTATCTCTGTGATGTTTTATCACTAGATGCTGATAAATACTCATGGATTCGTTTAATTTATTTATGTAAAATGAGCATGAACGTAATGATTGAACATTAAAAACAATAAATTTAATATCAATGTGCCAGATCCATCCAGCCATCTTCCTAGCGGGTTTTGTAAAAAGCTGTGGTGATACTACCACATGTGAACATTTAATTTTCTTGACTAGTGTGAGTGTGTCTTGTTTAGTGAAGAAATCTCTAGTTAGGCTTGTTTGATTGATAATATTTATTTAGAATATTAAAAATTCTGTACTAGTAATGTTCAAGGGCATTGGAACTGAGGGAACTGAGGGACGGGAAGCCCCAATATTTAATTGGCAGAGGTAGAGTGACAACAAAAAGGCAAGTCCAAGAATTTACCGCCAACTGGGGGGTCCCCCTTGGTATATTTTGCCTATCACAACCAACCAGTTGTCCACCAATGAACTAAAGCATTACCCATTAATCATCTCCTGCGATTGACCGATGGGTTGGGCACCCCTGGTATCTAGACTATATAATGCCAAGGTTGGGGAAGAAAGATCTGCCTACTTCCCAATGGTTAGTCTGGACCTGGATGTTTGTATTTAACTCATTAAATTTATCCCCTCGCAGTATCAAACCCTCTCCTATGCCCTTGGTGACAAGGATTAAGATAAGCAACAGAAATATATTCCTCTTTGCACTGGGTTAGTGTGCAAACTACAAGAACTAAAATTATATTATATTATATTCCTATTTACGTTTTATGTTTACTACACATAAATGAACAGATCTCAGTCTATTACCAAAAATAATTGTACTTATTTGTATCACTTTTATTTTCTTATTTATCGATTAAGCAAGCAGGGACGTGAAGTGTTAGACCTGTTTTAGGAATGATAGACTGCGTTCCTCCAACAGCAGAATGCCCCGAGCAGCACTAGTTGCATAAAGGTCAAAGTTAATATGGCCATTTCCCCATATATGGAGAAGCAAAGAGACAAAATGGTGAAGCTCGGGCTATGGGTTTGGTAGGGTTTACAAACATGTCCGTTTCACTGAAGCAATACGTCTCTGTTTTTCCTTCCAAGACGTTTTTTCTTCTGTCCTGTAATCCAAGGCCCTCCACCAGACCTATCCTATTCCATTGAGTTGTCAGTGTGCTGGAACGCAGTCCAGATGTATTTGCCAGTGCGAGTCACTTTAGTGGCTCTCATGTTGAGCAAAGTTTGTGAGTCCACCTCTCTGGGCACAGTGGTCAACACACAACCCCTGGGAAACAAGGACGACACAAAGGTGAATCACCTTGCTTTGAACTTCAGCATCACTTTCACTTCTATGGTCTTAATACACTCCAAGCTAAAGTAAAACATTTTCTGTCCCGTAAAATCTAAAGTATTGTGCTCCCGTGAATGAATGATCAGGAATACAATTGAGATGGACTGATATGCGCCGCTCCTTACACAGGTGATGGCCCTGTACAGCATACTGGCACCTCTGCCCTGTCCCTCACTCCCACAAATGGCAGACACTGGGACAGACTACGTTCCCCCGCTCCAGGGCCTGTTTCCTGCTCCAGGCTGGTGTCTCTGTCAGTGGCAGAATGTGACGCCCAGCATCTACACGTCTACCATTAATGTGGGGTATGTGGCTGACCAACACAGATGGCCTACTGTTTGTTACAAAACCAGTCAAATATTACTGCCCCATTTTCTCTTTGCACAGGGAAGTCAATGAGACCCTACAGATATGGTCAGGACCGTCTGTTCACCCTGGCACACATGCTGTAAACCAAGCCCCCACTGTGGCTCTGCCGCCTCCTCTCAGGTACGACATGCTAAAAAATCATTATCAGTTTTTCTGCAGGTCCTACAGACACATAGTATACAGCCAACTCTACATATGCTATACAATAAGTTACCCGTAGACAGGTTATGCGTGCTCTTTAAATATCCACCAGAATACTTATTTGTAGCGCAGATGTTTGCAGACACCAGCAGGAGGCAGATGTCTCTGTTCCTCTTCGACAGGGTCAGTACAGGGTGCGCTCGCCATATTGCCCTGAGTGTGAAAGACGCAGACGGTGATCAGGTCTGCTGTCGCTTTGCAGGAACAGCACCCACATTTCTGCAGCTCAGTCAGGTGAGCAGGTGGAGCTCTGTGTAACTCAGGGCACACTGGTGTCAGGATCTTCAAAATGTCTTTCATTTCATGCCTAATCTTGCCCTCTTATACTCCTCTTCTCCCAAGGTTTCGCCTCTGCAGTCCCTTAAAGCTCACTCTTTTCCTCTTCTTTTGGCAGGACTGTCTGCTGTCTTATAGTGGAGGGGGGGATCTGGGTCAGTATGAAGTGAAGATTACAGTGGAAGATTTCCCCAAAACTGGCGTTGAAGGCATCCATGACAATACTACAGCGCTGAGCACCACTCCCCTCCACCTGTCCATCACAGGTAATAGGCCCCTCCGCTTGGGATTCAAAGGATGAAAGTTTTATTATTCAGTGTATGGTGAAAAATGTACTTGTGCACAGCACAAACAGAAACCCATGAATGACAACAACAGTGCAGTAAGACAGTAACACACTGGACAGTAAGTGCTGCACCATTGTGCTGCTAAAGACATCTTACAGAATAACCATGGAAAGAACCTGTTCTTTAAAAATACCAAATATCATAGGTCACCGGTATTTTCCCTTCTTTAAAAGAGACACATAAGAATGATAATGTTCAGACCTGTATTTCTTATATTAGGTATCTAAGGCAGAAATGGTAAGGATGGTGGTTCATTTGATTGTGTACAAAATCTGTTAGCTGTAGTAAATATCTTAGATCAGGGGTTCTCAAACGATGGGTCGCAAATAAAAACGGCTTACAGTCCAGGTCATGGTGGGTCGCTGGTTGACCACCAAAAGTTTCATTTATAATATGGTGGTATACGTGGTGCGGTGCATCTTGATTGGTCACTATGCCATCGTTATGTTGAACCTTCATCATATTGGATACTTTCTATCCATTCAGAGTGGTCTGTTTCTGTGTTGTGTGTATATACAGTCAGTCACCTGTTTGGTCAAAACAGCTAGTATATATATATGTGTGTGTGTGTGTGTGTGTGTGAGCGGGTATACCTATCCTTATGGGGACACAATGTCCCCATAGTGTGATAAA
>JAODUD010000019.1:10934295-10944942 GCA_026784285.1 Stomatorhinus walkeri | reverse complement strand
TCCATTACAAAAAACAATGCTAAAGTTGAGGTAAGATTCAGAATGAAATTTCAGGAGGCAACAAAACTTCTAAAAAAAAACACATACTGATCACGAGAAACAATTCAGCGCTCTTGCCGGTGTATTAGACTTGACGTGAAAAGCATGAAAGCTACAGTTATAAACGTGCCAACCTTGGGTTAGTGCATTTCTTCATGTGGACACACGGTGCAGACGCTTAAGCCAGCCGTTATTACCCCAACAAGAAGCACTTACTCCCGTTGAAGAAAACAAGTCAGTACTCTTGTTAGGGTACCAGTCGTGGCATTGTCTTGTTAAGGCTCAGAATTTTGAAAAAGAAGCAGAAGCATTATTGGCATGGTCCGCAATTATTGCCATGGTGATATACAGGCTTTGACCCTCCTGTGATCCTGTTAGTTTTCAACTGCGAGTAGAGGAGAAAAAAACTTTGGAGGCTCGTACCACTAAATCATGCCCCAACTTGATAGCACTTTCTACTGGATTTGAGAGAATCATGCTAAAGTTGAGGTAGAATTCATAGTGGCTTACAGAACCTGTCACAGAATGGGCTGTCTTACAGATCCAAAATTCAATAGGATACTAGCTGCAGGATAGCAAACATACAAGCCATAGCTGTCCACGTACCCGTCTTGCAGTTGTGCCTTCCCTGTTTTTCTTGCACAATATGATCTTGTCCCAGCACAACCATCACTCTTAAATGAGAGCAAGGCAAGCGCCATTGGTCAGAAACTTACAGACCATGCCACTTTTCAAGACCATTGTCATGTTGCTTTTGCCGCTATGATAATGAGGAGTTCACACTTACAGGAAATAGCTCTGCAATTGTCTTCCCCCACAGTTTTGGGATATTTGCATGATTAAAGGCAAAGTCATCGGTCCTCTTATAGAAGCAGCATTCAGCACAAATTATTAAAAGGAGTTATTTGTTTAATTCTATCAGGGAAGGTTTCTTCAATACTGTGGAACAAATGGGAGTCACAAAAAGATCACTATCGCGCAAAACAGCACCATCTAGTGCAATGTACTTTGCATTTCCCTGAATTGTCTGCCCCAAAAATCATCTCAGCAAAAGCAATAACAGCTGGCAGTGCTCACATAAAACTACCCCAACGTGAAGCACTTACTGCAAGGAGAAACAAGTCAGTGCATCTGTTAAGGTACTCATATGTGAGAATATCATATGATGAGAGTTTGGTGGTCCCTGCTGGTTGCTGTCCCACCGTTGTTTTAGCTTGTCAGCCAAATAAAGAGGTGGGAAAAGCTGCAGCGTCATCACTAAATCATGCCCCAACTTGATAGCACTTTTCGTCTATTACAAAAAACAATGCTAAAGTTGAGGTAAGATTCAGAATGCTGAGACAGCTGTTTTACCATTTACTCTGTAAAAACACACAAGGAAATCCTGCAAAATTCAACTAATTGAAATGTAATCAAATATCTCACCCAAGGTTCACTGCAGCAGTGGTTAAGCCACTGAAAACTACCACAACAAGAAGCACTTACTGCATTTGAAAAAAACAAGTTAGTGCTTTTGTCAGGGTACCAGTTGTGGCATCAGAAGGTAAAAGATAATCATGGTGGAACAGTTTCTTTCAAGATCAAATGCAGTACCATCACTAAATCATGCCCCAACTTGATAGCACTTTTCGTCCATTACAAAAAACAATGCTAAAGTTGAGGTAAGATTCAGAATGAAATTTCAGGAGGCAACAAAACTACTAAAAAACACTTACTGATCACGAGAAACAAGTCCACAACAAGAAGTTAGCGATAAAATTAAAATGTTGCTTCTACAATTTAAGAATTTCACCTTTTCCATATGACATATCATATTGAGTGTCATTAGGTGAAACATCAAAAAAGGCTTCAGAGAGTTGTACATTTCATAAACATTAATTTAGAGATTACTGGATTTTCCTGTACTTAGTTATTGGTTAATAAATGCATTTAGTTTGTACTATTATTTGTGTCTCAAGTCACATGTTACCTATTTCATCTGGATCCTGTAAATATTTTTAGCTTTGGAGAAAAAAAGCATATAAACCTCATTATTATTATTATTATTATTATTATTATTATTATTATTATTATTATTACTACTACTACCAGTACTACTACTTCTACTACTACTGCAGCATTATCCCTGTTCTTTGGCTTTCACAGGCCAGGGTAACTTCCAGGATTTAGGTTTTGTCAGGGTTAGGGGTAGTTGGTCAGGGCCAGCTTGAAGGAAAATGTCTGGTATTAATTCCTACTAACTGTGCCAAGGAGTCTGCTAACGATGGCTGCTTTGCATATTGCCTCTTGTTTTCGTAGAATAGAGATGTTGATGTTGGGTGAGAGCTTTTCAGTACCCTGCTTAATGGATTTAGCAATAACCCCAGTTCCATCTATAATGATAGGGATTACTTTGACGTCTGATTTCTGGAGCCTTTTCATTTTGTTCTGGCAAAATAGTCTGACGGCACTGAGATATCTATTAGAAAAGTTTTATGGGTGGCCAAGTTTGTATAAGTGATGTTTAGTTGGTTCGCATAGACTGTGAGATCTGTTTCAACAGGGAGCTCCAAGAGAATTGTAGACGTCTTTTGCTGGATTTGATATTCCTCCAAACTCCATTTCCACCATTGCCTTGACACTAGGAAACTGTTCTCCTTAGCTAGAATCCAGTATACATATTTTACCAAATTGTTGTGACTACAGACAGAATGTATTAGCCAGTTTTTCGCAAACACTGACAATGTGATGTAGGGTTTCACATAGGCGACACAAATCCTCTTCTGGTTGTTTGAGCATTTGTTTTATGTAATATTTAGTTTTCGTTGCCTGGTCTTGGATGGCAAAATTACTGGCTTCAAGTAATGGTTTGATGGATTGCCATTCCACCCAGTTCAACAACCCCTGACTATCAATGTGGGCCTTCTCAACATAGTTTCGAAACTGTCCGTGCATTGATTTCCTCTTCCATCTATGGTCATGTTGTTAGTTTTGTGATTACTTCACATGTATGCTAGCTTTCTCCTCAGTTAATTGTTTGCTATTCAGATTAAATCTGGAGGAGAATGTTTTAGAGTCTTTTTGGATGGTATATTTAGACTTTGTCATGTAATGTTTTCCTCTTTTGAGTTACAGGGCATTGTATTAAGACGAAATCACAATTGGCCCCGCAACTGGCCACATCACCCACGTAGCATAGAATTAAAGAAATATGTTGAATGTCCCCCCTGTCATTGTGATGATTTGGGAGGTTGTAATTGTCTGACTTCATTACTCACGATTTGGTGGAGTCCCTCCAAATCGATCTAGCAGACATACATTTGAGGTGATAGCATTGGCTTGTTGGCAATAATTGAGAGGAGCCTGTGAGTTCTTGTGACAAGCAATTGAATTTCAGACATTATACAACTGTCCACTGCAAAATTATAGGTCAATATTCGAATAGCATATGCATTCATTGCTTAAATCATATGGGAGTTTAGTTTAGTAGCCAAGATGCACTTTGAGATTTTGGAAAATTCCAGTTCAAGTTTCATGCTGATTTCTTTATGATTCATTTTGCCAGATTCTTTTATCTCCAAGTATTTATAAGTCTAACTGGATAGTAACTCCTTACACTCTTGGCTGCTGAGTAGAATGTGTTCCTTGCTTGATATTATTAGCTCTTTTGCTATTTTGAGATGGAGCTCCTTGCATTTGTCAAACAGTTTGTCATTATTATTATTGTTGTTGTTAATATTATACAAAGGATGGCTAAAGGGCTTTTCCCAAATGTCCCATACATAATGGGACTTCTACATATTGGCATTTAGTGAATGATTGGAGAGGACTGGGTACTTTATTTTTACTTTATTTTTGCTGGGCTGGTTGTTAAAATATCTGAACTAAACATATCATTTGAGATTTGTTTAGATGCTTTTGGGGCTGAAGGCTGGAGATGCATTAGGTTTAATGGTAATACTTTCCTTGACGGAGCACAAATGACATAGTATTATGCCATTGCTTATTTATTAATTGACTACAAACTAAATCTTAGTTACATACTGATGTCATGCGAATTCATCATTAATATAAAGTGATGCATGTTTTGTCTTACTATATTTGCTATTATATCTGTTAATTCTGTAAATCTTGAACTGCTGAAAGAACTAACGAAGGAACAAGTGAAATACTGGTCTCATGTTTGTTTATCATTAATGAATCGTGATGCTTCTTTGCGCTCAAGTAGGCTGTATTTGTTCATGATTTGTTCATGATTTGTACATGAGTAGTAACTGAGTTATTAATAAGTGTTTGTGGCCATTCAGTTAGTTACCGGTTTAATATATGTTTACGCATACAGATATGTTCTTTCACCACTCACTTCCATCACCTACTGGTATAATCAATGTGCAGATGTGTGGTTCTATAATTGGAGGTAAAAAAAAAAAATTTCAAGTATGTCATTGAAACCATATTGATTTTTAACAAATCAATGATGCCATAAACAAACTTACATTTATTCAGAAAAAAATGATTTGCTTACAGTATAAGTCAACTCTGTTAGGGAAAATTTATAGGCAATGTGTGGAAATAACCTTGGTAAGTTTGATGGTAACAGAACTGACAATTTAAAACTTTTAAGACAAAAACTCCACTGGCTATTATAAATTATTAAAAATTATAAATGGTAAATCATGGTTAAAAGACTTATAAATAAACATCTGTCTGATCAATAATCAATAGTGCTTTCTTTATGATATCACGGTAACAAGTTTGACATTTTAAAAAAAAAACTCTTGGTCCAAGTACTTTTTAGATTAAAATAATTTCCCTGAGAAGAGCATATATACCTCCCCAGCTTAATATCTTATCAGTATCATTTCATGTAGCTTACATAGTTCTGGGAGATAATTCCATCAATTTAAAGTATGGTAACAAAATTGAGAGAATTTTTGAGACAGAAAGGGTATTTTTAAATAATATAAATAAAATTATGAAATTGATTATTTATGCATTTTAAAAATAAATTATATTATTACACAGCAATCCATAATGATCAAAAACTATTGACCAGTTTAGACAAGAAATCATGTTTTTCATCTATATAGGACACTTGTTAAGAACATATAATAATGTTATGGCCTGTGGCATCTTATGCTCCATATAAGTGACTAACAAATTACTAAATTCAGAAAAAAATAAAACCATTTGCAACAAAGCAGGCCAAAAATAATAACTCTGGACACCAAATTTACTCCTGTGTCTGAAAGAATAGGCAGAGTATACTTAGTAGGCAATTGAATAACATGATTATGTCATATATCATCATATATAGTGAATGTATAATGAAATATAATCCATTTAATTGGGATTACATTTCTGGACGGAACATCCTCAAAGTGAAAAATACTTAAGGGAGATGTGACTTGAAGTAAACCGGGATTCTCTGCACGCAGAACTCCTCTATACCGGAAGCATTTCTGGAGGAAAACGTGGGTCTACCCGGCTCTATGTAGGTGTACGAAATAAAGTGTCACTCAGTGCTTTCAAGTTTCATCAAAAGTTTGGCGTGAGATTATATTAGGGGCGAAACGTGTGTCTCGCGGTCAATGCGTTCGACCTAAGAGCCCTGATACAGTTAGTATAAATTTCACATGAAACCAAAAGAGTAATTGTGGTGACACTCAACAAACAGCTGTTTAATCGAGTGACAGTAGGAAGTAAATCGAGTTTTTCCGAAAATCTCCTAGATAAAACACGGAAGTGTGTTCCCTTTAAACAGATTTCCCAGCTTGCACTGCGCCTCGCTCCGTGTTTTTGGCCGTACGGAGAGTGTGGATCATGGACCTACTACAGGGTGAAATCAACGTATCGAATGATTCAGCTGATGAGGAGTACCAAATATTTCTTAGTTTACACGAAGCCGCTCTTATGTCATGTAGAATACCTCCCCTGTACTGGAAAAGCTTGTATTATAAACTTTCCAATGAGGTACGGGTCTGCACAGCACATGTCGGTGGGACCACGGGTCGATTGATATTCAGCTGCTCATACGCTTAAGTTTCACGCCAGGGAGTTAGACCCTGACTTTAATTAAATACGTTTTCTGTGTTCTTAATATTCCGGGTTAACCCACTGATCATCCTGGGAACAGTTGTTTTAGTCATTGTTAAGTTACCATTGAGTTCACGTAATGTTTCCGCACAGGGGAGTTGGAGCCGAGGCTATAGGTCCCGAGTATTTTAACCCCGATGTCTTCCTTCAAAAAGAAAGTCAAGCCCCAGGCAAACTTGACTTAGCCCCTGATCTTTTCAATAGCTACAAGCTCCCGTGGTGTACTCCCCATTATTTGGTTCCTTTACCCCCTCCTCCTGTTATGTCAAATTGTCCTACACCCTTGTCACCCTACCATCAGTTCATGTCTTTGAGAAGTGGTCGCTTGCTAATGACACCTATAATGGCGGTTAAGTTATTTTTCCACTTATGTGATGCTGTTTAATTCTCATACTTCATATTCGAATGTGACGTGAGCTGTATTTCTCTGGCTTATCCAATATACAGGTGTTTGATGCAGGGGAAGTGTTTGGGGTTATGCATGTGGAGCTGGAAGAGGAAAGTGAAGTGGAAGAAATAAAGAGATCAAACCCAGGAGCTGAAGTGACCTGCAAAGTAATTGTGATGCGCCAAAGTGGCCTGCAGGCTACTGACCCCAGCAGGTTAGTCACTCTAACACTATCTGGTGAACAAATAATATGCTACCCCCATATGAATAATTACTATGTAATAACAATTAAAATATTAAAAATTCAATAACAAAAAAACCTATATTTCGAAATTGATCAATTTTTTTGCTAAAGCTAGAGCATAATGTCTTGAACATCTCCAGAAAATTTGGTCTTTGGTTTTTAAGGTGTTGCTGTGATATCTTGACGTAAAGGTAGCGTCACATGGTTTCATATCACTAATGGGCCTTTTTAATGGCAGCCAAACTGTCATGAAATAGTATAGCAAGCATAATAACATTATAGTAAAGTAATAACATTAAGGTTACAAATATGCTTGACTGAAATTTAAGAAAAGCTTAAAATGTAATTGCATACACCTGTACTTGTAATACTATTGAAAAGGCCCACATGGCTTGTAAATATGGCTAATAAGTGCCCTGCATTCATCAGAGGTGAGTGAGATGTGCAAATCGGTCCAGTGTAAGTGCACACTGAGGGAATCACTTGACTGCAAGCACCAAAGGTTATGTCACGGCTGCATATGATGATGATAATTGGTGGCTAGGATGTGTTGAAGGAACTATGCCCAGCACTGGAGATTTGAGACTGAGCTTTTTACATCCTCATGGACCATCTGCATCCTACTCATTCCCACGCCATCCTGATTGACTTATGGATCATCAGGATGTGTTTTTTGTAGTTGAACCTGTGACAGCAACAGGGCAGACATACACAATTTCAAGCAAAGACACAATAGCTGCATCAAAGGCTCCGATGGGCTATAAATGGAGAGTACAGTCAGCCCCCATGCATTCGCGCCTCGTATACGTATGTTTCCTTTACGTATTTTACTGAATTGTACCTTGGATACGTATATGACTTCTGTCAATAAATTTACAGTCCCGTTCGTTTACTCATTTTAACTTACTGTGAATGCAAAAGAAAATGGCAGCCAATGCTGTGTTTTATGCATTAGTAGGGGTAACATTAGTATACTGCACTGTAAATGTGCTAGTGTAACAAATATGCCTTAGGCAATACTGTAGTCTTTTTACATCAAACATTTGATTTTTTTAAAGGTAATGTATTAAGCTAACTTTTAAATGAAATTAAAGTGTTTTGGGAGCATGACTGGGGTCATATTTAGGGTTTAAACTATAGAAATAAGCACTTATTACCATTTTTAAGTGACTCTACCAAACATCCGTGAATCGTCCTCATCCGCGATGGGTTCTGGAACCTAATCTGGTGAATGTCTGACTGTATAGCAATTGTTCATGTTCTTACATTCCCACCTTCCCTTTAAACAGTACTGCTTGTATGTAACTTATGCATTATTACACCAATGTTGGAATGCTTTCCTTGCCCTAGTAACATTTTACTAATGAAGGCCCTTTTCGGTAGGACAATGTCTAGTCAAAAGTGTAAACTGAAGAGGAAAATAAACTATTCTGATTGTACCATTAATTCTCTTTTTTCCAGTTACTTTGGCAATATAGTCTTTTTATTCATTTTTAATAGAATGTAATTTTTTAATTTAAATTATATTTCCACAGCTAGTTCTGGCAGTAGTTGTAATTGTCATGAAAAAATAATAACTCTGTACCATGCATTGGTCACTAACTGCTATTCTGCTACTGCTAACAGCATTGTAAGGAACTGTGGTTTTGATGCACATTTCACATAAGTGGGAATGTTCTGCAATGATCTTACCTGTGCACTTTCTAGTCTTGGAGATACGAAACTCCTGGAGAGTATACAGGTCACAGCGAGAGCTACACTGTACTGCATAATGTTATATTGTTTACTTTTACAGTTATTTTAAATTATAATACTATATTGGGGGGTAGATCCAGAGCTTTAGTCACAACATTTCATGATGCTTCTGTTAAGGGAGTTGTATACTTCAAATAAAATTGTCATCGTCTTAGCAATACAACGTCGTAGGAGTGGTGATCAATGTCTGTGTAGTGTCCCCGTGGCTTAAATTTATTTTGATCCCACCCACTGTCCACGATAGGCTGACTTAATGTGACCCCACTGGATTGGTCAGCGAGACTAATTACGTCGTTGTCGACATGCTTTGCACCGCACCACACCTATCTTTAAATGGTGTAAATGAATATGTGTATTCTTGTATTTATGTTAATAGTAAATGTTTTAACTATAATGTTTACTGTGGAATGCGTTGTTAGGGTGTAACCATGTCATGTAAACTGTTGGCTTCCCTGTATGTGCCGCTGATAGCATTAAACCAATAGTGACTGTAAATAAAGAGAGCATCTTTTATTTTAAAATAGCTGTAATTTCCATAATTAGAAATTACTCACACACTTGCCACAATATGTTTATTTTCGCTCTGTGCATGGACCTCCTGCATCAGAAACATTTTGCACCCCTCTAGGGTCGTATCGCAGTGTGATGTAAAACACATGGTGTCATTTTAAGTATGTGACGCATTGTTCTCAGCGACGTATTGGATTTATTTTTGTCCAGACATTGAATGATGCAGCTACGTTTAAGGGATATTTACACATGCAGGTTTTCTTGCATTAGATGTGTTGTCTTTTCGTCTTAGTGTGTTCCTCGTAGACCACGCCTGGACATATCGAGCACAGAACGCAAGGCAGCAGTTGGAGACTACACCTGGCCTGTTGGCTCGTATGGCTGCTCTCATGGGTGTGGACTTTCATGGTGAGGTCCCTGACCCAGACGTCGTGGAGCAGGTGCTTACCCATATGTGGAAGTACAACCAGACTTACCAGCTGTCTCATGGGGTAAGCCCCTCCCCCCCACACCCACACACACACACATTTGTGGTGCTTAATGGTCTTTAAATAACGTGACCCTACTCAACAAAGAATGTACTAGGGCTGAATGATTTGGGGAAAATACCTAATCGTGATTTTTATATCAGATATTGCGATTCGATTTGTGATCATTTTTTTAAGTCATGCTTTCAGTTCAGCATTCAGGGTGTAACAGATTTAAAACAAATGCCGCTGCATTACCACATGACTTGCCATCGAAATATTAACTGGTCTATATTCAAGTGCAAGAATGAGAACTTGAGCATGTGAATTGCTTCCAACATTTTGAACCCTTCACGTCCCTCGAGTCTTTAGTGATCCAGCGTATACATAGGTAAGAATCAAGCCACAAGTAACCTTAACTTTTACAGAATACTTCATTTCTGAACACTAAGAACAGTTTCTAAACAAACTTATCAATTTATATCATCTTCATGTTATGTGATTCATATGATTAATGCTGCATGTACCCCTAATAATTATGTAGTGATTATTACGACAGAATTCAATGGTTGTGTCAAATAGATTTGTGCACTTGTAATTTAGTTTTGTACACCAGTACAGAGATTTGTGCACTTGTATTGTACATCTAGAAAAATACTTGAGAAAGTTTCAACATTCTATGTAAACTTGAGCTAAATTCTTGAGAGTTCCTATTCCAAGAGTCATAGCACCAGATATTTATTCTATAAAATTTTAAGGACTTAGCTCAAGTATTGTTTTCTAGATATTGCAATTTTAAAATGGCCCCTCAACACGCTCCCAACTCCATCCCATTTTATTTTATATTCTTTTTGAGAAAACTAATGATGTTACAGACCTGAAATTTATATTGTTCCAGTTATGAAGTATATCT
Source organism: Stomatorhinus walkeri (assembly GCA_026784285.1). NCBI lineage: Eukaryota > Metazoa > Chordata > Actinopteri > Osteoglossiformes > Mormyridae > Stomatorhinus > Stomatorhinus walkeri. The sequence goes on along the minus strand of JAODUD010000019.1, from coordinate 10,934,551 downwards.
TCCCTCTAGATTCAATTAAATTCAAATCTCAGGTGGTCAGGTGAGAAGTTTTTCTTAAATCTGATGAATTTAAATCGAATTATCCTTGTACCTGCTGTGCTGACAGCTAATATTTCATGTCTATTTAGTTTCCAATATGATAAACTCACTCACAGCAGCGTCCAGGTCCATTGAATTTATCTAGTATACTACAGTATATGGAATATGGGTGGTTGTTGCTTTTCCTTGTTTTTGTCATGCTTGACCACCCCCCCCC
>JAODUD010000019.1:10907613-10922485 GCA_026784285.1 Stomatorhinus walkeri | reverse complement strand
CCCCCCCCCCCCCCCCCCCCCAGGCCAGGTGCCCCTGAGACTGCAGGGAAACAACTCTGAGTGTTCAGGGAGGGTGGAGCTGTGGTACAGGGGATTCTGGAGATCCATCTGTGACGATTCCTGGGACTTGAGAGACGCCCAGGTGGTCTGCAGACAGATGGGCTGTGGGACAGCGCTGGAGGCTCATGGGAACTCTACCTTTGGGGAAGGCACCATTTGGCTGAATGAGATGAACTGCATGGGTGACGAGCTCCACCTGTGGGACTGTCCCTACACTCTCCAGAGCCAGAGGGGCTGCACTCACAAGAAGAATGCTGGTGTTACCTGTGCAGCTGCACCTGGTACTTTGATAGCATATTTTTATGTAGTTTTAGTCTTAGTCTTCTGAAGAAAATGCAATTAAGTTTTAGTCATATTTTAGTCATTTGATTTTTTTTTTAGTTTTTAGTCTTTAGTCAACAAAAATTACAGGATATCCAGTCAACTAAATTTGCTTTAGATTTAAAAGCTACAGTACATAGAGCTGATGAAAAGAATGGGTTTAATCATAGTCCAATACATCATTTTCAGATTTCTTTGGAAATTTCACTTTTTGTTTGTATACATACAATGTATGTATAATGTAAAATTTGTCTCTAGTAATTTTGCTGTTATTCCACATGACATTTTGATTCTTGTTTCATTTTTCATCAAATGTGAAATTTAGCCATATGTCAAAATGTATTCCTCTATCTAAAGCTGACTATGGCGTATACTAACCTTAGACAGTACACAGTTTTTCATACTGTCATCCTATCTGGAGACTACACAGCATTATACAAAGATATAAAGGGTTAAAGATATAAAGATATAAAGGGTTAACAGACAGACATTAGAGACAGAACTTCATGGTTGATGCATGGCAGTCAGATCAATATTATCCAATCATGTGCCACTACATTCAACAATAACTAATGATACTACTTCTGATTTGATCTGTTCCAAACTCGTCTCTTCCTGGTGTTTTTGTCTCAGTATATTTCGTCATAGTTTTTGGCATCATAAATTAATTTTTATTTTATCATCATCTGTTTTATTTTTTACATGGAATGTTTATTGATAAAAATCTATGTTCCTGTTTGCAGATGCACCTTTGTCACAACTGGAGGAGACAACTACAGGCACCACAGGTGAAGTTGTTATATAGTGATTTACTTTGTGATACTTATAAAACCACAGATAGAAAAACCAGATATGGTCAATTGTATTTGTTTATATCTTTCTAAACCTGTAAAACCATCCTGGTAACTCCTAACTTGATGGGAAACTTTACACAATGACATTTAGTAAACATTTGCAGAGGACTGGGTATGCTTTTTAATTGTATTTTTGCTGACATGTTTGTTAAAGTATATAAGTTGAACAAATCATTTGGGGTTCTTTCAGATTCATTTGGGGCTGAAGGCTCGTGATGCATCAGATTTAATGCCAGCACTTTACTTGATGGAGTACAATTAATGGAGTATTATGTGTTAAGTAACCACAAACTAAATCTTAGTTACATATTGATTTAATTTTATTACCTCATTAATGAACCATATTTTCTGAAGCAGTTGCTATATCTGTTACTAGTTCTGTTAATTCTGTAAACATTTGTGAAGTACTGAAGGAACGCCAAAGACATTGATAACACAAGTTAAATACTGACCTAATGTTTGTTCTTCAATAATGAATCATAATGTACCTTTTATTTCAAGTGGTGATTATATTTGTTTATGATTTCTTTATGATTGGTTCTTCAGTAGTAAATGAGTTATTACCAAGTATTTGTGTCCTATCAAGTAAAGCGTTACCACCATCTCCAACATTTCTGGAGAAAATGGTTAGAATTGGTAATGTTTTACACAGCTTCATTGTGATTATGTGTACTGTTTTCTGAGTATCAGAACTATGCCCATCTATCTCCTGAAGTCTGTCCATCTCTTTTCATTTGTAGTCAGAAGCCCCCCCCTGTCAAGCCAGTCTGTACCCCCTGTGGTTCTGCTAATCCTGGGCCCTCTTCTCTTGCTCCTGCTGGTAATATTGGCTGTCCAGATGAACCAGAAGAAAGAGCTCAAGAGAGGTGTGGAAGGATGGAGCAGGAGCAGCATTTAATGATATGTGCATGACATGCAGTCATTTTGCTAATGAGCATACCAATATAATAAGGCTGCAATGGTACACATATTTGTAATGTACCATTTGGTGCATCATTTTAGGTTAGGTAAACAGGTGATTCTCACAGAATAAATATGAAGTACTTAAACAGACTTACATCAACAAGTTTATTTTTTAGCCATTAATAAGGATAAAGTGTTTATAAGGATAAATGTAAAATCACCTCTGAGGGTCCAAGGTCAACTGGCCACCCAACTTCCCACGATGCTAATATTACTGAAAAGGAAAGAGTGTGATCGGTGTCGAAGCCAAAATCCATCAGTGAGTCAGTTCTCCATGCCAGCCTTTGAAGTGTTATAACTTGTAGGTCACATCCACAATGTCACCCCTCTATGGGACTGAAGCAGGACTCCAGCTCAGATGGTGCCCAACCCAAGTACCATCCGTGGGAAAGAAACATGTCAAGAAAGGCAGAGAGCATGAGTAGTCAGAACATGTACTGACACATTAATGAACAAGCATAGTAGATAAAAATGGCAGGTATAGCAGCACAAACAGCCATAATTACGGTGTGTTATGTGTTAAGTTGCAGGTAAGCTAAACTGAAGTAATAGGTCTTCAGTCGAGGTTTACAGATTGAGACCGATTTGGCATCCCGAACATATTTATTTATATGTGGAACAACAAAGGAAACCCGTGTTTTGTGATCTGAGAGAACGATGAGGCTTGTAAACTTTAAGTAATTCTGTTAAGTAGGGAGGTGCTAGATCTTTAAGTGCCTTATATGTAAGTAGGAGAAGTTTGAAGTCAGTCCAATACCTAACAGGAAGCCAGTGTAGGGAACGAAGAGCAAGGGTTATGTGTTCAAAACTTCCTGAAAATGCTGCAAGGTGTTTAATGTGCAGCATGTGCTCACAGAGCGTTACAGTAGTCTAACCTGCTGTATACAAAGGCATGTATGATTTTCTCAGTGTCTTGAAGCGTTACGAATTGTGATAGTTTGGCAAGGTTACTTAGCTGTAGGAAACACCTTCGATACTGCATCCACATGTGTCTTGAATGAGAGGCTTGTGTCTAAGATGACACCTAGATTATGGGCTGAGCTACTGAGGGAAACGTTCAGCCCTTGGAGTGGAGTGTGGAGATCATAACATGCCTCCAAACAACGGATCCTCAGTTCTGCTGGCCATACCCGGTAGTAGACAACCCAGGATTTAGACAGGATTTTAGTTCATTATGAAATGAAATAATCAAATGAAATTATTATACTTTATTGATCCTCATGGGGAAATTCTCTTTTCACCTACCCCATCTTGCTCTCCATGAGAGCGGGCTTTGCAGTGAAGGGCAGCCGCCCATAGTGACACTCGGGAAGCTGGGGTTTAAGGGCCTTGCTGAAGAGCCTACAGACATACTGAGGCCAGGCTTGAACTGGCAATCTTCTGATCGCAGGCACAGAGGCTTAGCCCACTGAACGCTCTGATGTTATTTATTTTTTTTAAAATTAATTTTACATATTTATTTCTACAATATGCAAATATTGCATTTTCCATAATTCAGACACATGGCGAGACCCAATGCCTTTTTTTACAACTGCTCCGAGTTGTGCTTGTGTTTGCAATTTTAATAATAAATACTTGTATTGAACTGTTCGTTTTGTGTACCGTTACAGCCTTAAAACATTTTTTAGTTGTCTCTTGAATGCTGATATATTAAATGTTCTTTATCAAAGTACATTACATAAGGTTTTGAGACCCTCCTGCTTCTTAGAGCTAACCACTAGTGTTCCTGTGTCCATTCCTACAGCTCTGTACCAGGAGAGGTCCTCTCTTACACATGATGCAATTTATGAGGAGATCTATAAAGGTAAACTGATCAAGGCAGAAACCTACAGAACAGGAGTTGATTTGATTGTTCTCAAAATCTAGCAAGGCAGACATGTACAGAAGTTAAATTGCCATAAATAATTGTATCTAATGGTTATTGTATGGGGAGTGACTGGAAGTTGATAATCTGCTACATAGTTATGTTTCCCATCCTTAAAAATGAATTTATACCGTTATATGAAACTATATTAAACAATTAAAAATACTAACAGTGTGGCATAGTGCCATTTAACTATAAACTGTACTCTTGTAAATGTCACATCTACTTTAATGGCAATTTATTAACTTTGATGGTCCATCAGATTTTGATATATTTTGTCTCCTGTGATATGCTTACTCTCTGCTTTGATTTGTCTATTTACCTTTATCTAACCCTAAGAGCTCAGGTCTGAATTTTAACCTCTGATATTAACAGTGAAAGGGTTGCTACTGCTTCTTCCGACTAGCTGAGCTGATACCTGCAGTGCTCAGTTTTTAATTCAGCAGGTCTGCCTTGATGAAGTCACCTATTTTAAAGATAAAGATCTGTCGGATATGAATACTGACCTGCTATTTCAAATTATGCAGTCAGAACGCAGAAACGACAGAGGGCTTCATACCTACAGATCTACAAGTTCCTCAGAATAAAACACACGTGAATCAGCAAGAGGATCTTGATGATAGGGGTGTTAACTTAGTATTCTAACCCCACACACATCCTGTCTTCTGTCACTATAAAAGGCAACAGTTACACACATAATGATTTTCTCTGTTCTTCATAGGAAGTGTCCACTCTGAAGAGCAGCCTTTTGGGTATGAAGATGTGATGGATAGTGAAGGAGACCTTCTTTCAGGTAGGGGCTGAGACCTGTGCATTTCTGGGGTAGTACGGTGACTACAGTAGAATTCTTTGTGTGCTATAAGAATTATATGAGGTAAAAGGATTAACTAGCCCTTAATTTCAATAGGAGGATTCTAACATTTAAGTAATGATCATGTTTTACTTCAAAAGGATCAGATGGGAATGATGAGTTAGAATTTTATGCCAATGCAATCCCTGTGGAGAATACTGATAATCTGTCAAGTAGGTCTCTACCATGTACCAGAGATTCTTTCAGTTTATTATATTTTCTCAGCACTATTAATCTCTTTATTGTTAAATGGACTGTATCTCCATTGGTTTTCCATACTAAATTATACAGGTACAATAATGAGAGCCTGTGGGTGTTGATGCATATTACATATGTAGATCTCATATTTCTCTACCATCTGCAGACAATCTGGTACAACATTATGATGATGTATTCACTGTGGGCCAGAAGTTGAGGAATTTATTTGATATATTATAGTCATACTGTTTTAATAATCATTTAAAATCATGTGCTGCAACCACAGACAGTATTTTGGTCAGTTATTTAAGAGATTATGAAAGGTAGTATACTTAAGTGTGATTTAAATGCAGACACTTTCTAGGCAGTCATGTGGCCTAAGATTGATTATGTATTTAATTTCTTTTTTTGTCCAGGCTCAGGGCTGACAGGAATGAGGGACACACCAGAGCTCTATGATGACGTTGTTGGTACAGAGCAGATTGCACATGTTTTACCAAGTGAGTTTCTTTTTGCATACTAATAAAACTAGCCGTACGTTTGTCACTAACCACTGTCCCTTGTCCTGTCCCTGAAGGTGAAAGAGCTTTGAGCACACTGCCTCCTGGGGACAGCCCCCCCGAAGCCACGGAGACTGACTATGATGATGTGGGGGGGAGCCTCTGAAATTGAGGAAGCATCTTTGTGTATGAGTTCCCTTTCAGAAGAAACACTTTTGTAAAGGTTCACATAAAGAGCTATTTTTCTAAATTGGCTCCATATACTATGGAATATTATGTAATGCTGTATAACACTTAGTGAATGTAATCCTTTGGGCAAATAATGCAAATATGTAACCTGCAAAACATATTGTAACGTTGTAACCTTCAGAGAATGTAGACCGATTACTGCGCAACAATGTAACCAAAATAAGTGTGTATCTGCACCATATGCTAGCTTTGAAGTTTCTGCATCTGTATCTTATTTTAACCCTGGTTGTATGAACCTTAATTAGTGCTGCATCTCTAGATAAGCAACGTGTAGCCAGCCAAGATTTGCTGAAGACAAGGGAATCACATGAGTTCGGCAAAGGTCACTGTTGAGCATGTAAAAAAAATTAGTACGAATGGTCGCACCATAATTATGTTCAGCTGAGGGACCAAACAGTAAAAGAAATGCCTAACAACCTTATGACATAGAGGTGTGGATCAAGGGAAAAAACAATGATGGTGAATGGTTGAGGGAAGGATGATGGTTAAACACTATACTGAATATGTGAGAGATAGTAGGGAAAGCAGGTTAACCCATTGTTCACCCATTAACCAATCAGCCTTAGTGAATCTGAAAACTTACCAAAGCTGAATAAAGTAAACATAAGATATATTTCTAATGTTTGGCACTAACATTTTTGTTTGTGGAGTTACTGTGAGCAATAACACTGGGGTCTGTTATTGTGGTGACTTCTTTCACACACCGTGGTCCAGTTTCAGCCTGGGCTTTTAGAATGCAAAAGGAATTCTTATGTCACTCTTTCCATAAAATCACTCCCTAATGGTGCCATATGTACAGGGAGATAATTGAGCAGAGCCATGTGGAACGACAGCACAATTTCTTCAATTAAACAGTTAATGATAGGGGTTTCTCCATGAGATAATGATGTAATATTAATATTAGTGCTGCCAAACGATTAAAATTTATCAGATTAATCACAGGGTTGTTGTGGATTAATTTTGATTAGTTACAATTAAATATCCTTATTTTTAATCTATATTAATCGCATTTCATTTGCATGAGCAAACAGACTCAAGAAAAAAGGGAATATATACGCACTTAACATGTTTATTGAACATCTTGAACACGAGTCGGATGCATTCCACTTGCGACAGAAGTGCAATACCATAGACCCATATTAAAAAGCAAGATTATTTGCTTAGCCAGACAACTTGTCAGATTTAAGGTACCTCAGTTTAAATGGTCTTTATCTTCATTCGCTTACAATTAGCCCGAACTACCGTAAATCCGACAAATAATCCTAGTAATCATGAAATTCAATTCTAGCCCGATTAATTCCCAATATTAGCAATATCAGTTGATAACACATTACGCGCGGTGCTTTACGCATAAAACTCCGTAGCAACACGTCCACAGATAAACTGGACCGACCAATTTAATGAGCCACAAATGAGAAGTATGAAACCACAACTTTCCCTTCTGTTGGTAAAGGGCACTGTCATCTTGGTTTCTGAACTCGGGATCCTCTGCGCTGCTCCGACATATTTCTCGGATTTCCTAGAAACGGGAACGCGCATGTCGTCACTTCTAGCTTCAAAATTCTGGATCTGACTCGGAATACGAGTTGCAAGGGCAAATGGAACGCACCAAAAATGCCCCAAATGGGTTGACAGAGACATTTCAGGGTTTTAGAGTCATTCTGCACTGCAGATGGGTTAATTGCGTTATAATTTTTAATCAGATTAATTATGATGATGGTTAATTTTGACAGCCATAATTAATATGTAATGTTATTATACATAATTATTATGTGTGATGTGGTTTGGTCAATTCCAGACATAAATTCATCAGTACATTATGCAATATATCCACCTTTAAATGGTTAATGATGTGATTTATCTTAAAATTAGTATTACATTATCTCATAGTAGAAAAAAAAGAGAATTTAAAGAACAGTTTATGCAAAAATATTTATTCATAGTTGGAGATAAACCAAAAATATGAATTCCATGCACACAGACAAATATAAATACATCTGTATATTACCCAAGCAAATGAATATAGCAGACATATATCTGACAAAAGCAAGAAAAATAAATAAATAAAATATCAGCTGATGTGAACAATCTCACATCAGGAGTTTCAGCTCCTGTTCAGGTCAGTCCTTCAGTGTCAGACTGGAGGTTGGTGTTGTGATGGTCATGGCTGTTTTTGTGGATGCTGTTGTCAGTCAGTGGTCTTCCTGTTGTCCAGCTTGCTGACATGGTTCCTGACCCAGTCGTTCTCTGGATTAACACAGAAGGACCGTTTTCTCTTGGTCACAAAGCTGCAGACAATCAAAAAGAAAATTTACATCATGCAAAGGTAACAGACAATGCACATGTTCTTGACAAGATATATCAATGAGAAATAAATACTCACACAATTGCTTTTAGGGGACAGCTGCTGCTGGTCTCGTAGAAGGAGACAATCCGATTCAGTGGGATCCTTGTGTTGTAGTACTTCACACAACAGTCAACAGTAAGACTTGGTGTATCTACGGAAAACAAACATTCACTTTGACTTTAACTATTGTTAAAAAATAATATCACATAACCTCAGCCAGAGTTTCTACATTATACAGCAAATACATAATATCAGAAATGTTACACACACTTATTAAAACAGGCATCGTATTACACAAGAACTTAGTCCATAAGTATAATATACAATTATAATAGACATTTAACCACCTCTCCTGAACAATATAAAGATACAAACTGACTTGTTTTGAGGTTCTGAGACACTTACTGCTGTAGACAAGCTGCACAGAGCAGAGCAGCACCAGGAACAGAACAGCAGACAGAGTCTTCATGGTTCCCTCACTGGATCCCAACTGGATGGATGCAGAGTCAGAAGGAAAGAGATGGACAGAGAGAGAGAGGAGCAGCCGTGTGCTGGAGGACAGAGAGGAGCTGGGCCTGGTCTGAGAGGCGCCTCTGCTCTGTCTTATATAGAGGCAGAGCTGCATTACTTCTCTGAACCCTACAGGAATTTCCCTAAGACTTTACATTGTTAAAAGGAACAGCCGATGAACAGAAGATGATTTTGCGCTTCCTTAATTAAATGTCTTCAATGACCATTTCCTTTGCAGGTTTCATTTTTAGGGCAGCAAAGCTAGCACTGTATTCTTTCTATTATTTATAAAAACTACATACTTTATACTATATACTATTATATACTTGTGTTTCCATTAATATTTTTTTTTGAAAAATAAAAGGATATTATTGGTAGATACTGGATATTACTCAGAAGAGACATTTACAGTCAGAAAAGAAATACACTATAAGAAGTATTACATGGATAATTGCAGGCTGGATCTATTTGTGAACGGATTTTCTCAACAAGATAATGCCTTGTACCACTAGAACCATTCAGCAAGCACACACCCTTTCTTTGATAACACCAGCATTTGGATCAGCATTTACTAGCATAATTGCCTTAGGATAAAAACTGTTTTTTATCCTATATGACAACGGAAGCGCCTTCTTCTCTTTCAGGTGAATTTTATGAGTATTATATCAATATGTGCCTCTCTCTATAAATAGACAATTTTTAGTTCACATAAGAATTAAAGTGAAAGTAAACGTGTGTTTTTCCTGTTCCTCTGACAATGAGAGGCATTATCTCAGACCCAAAGCAAACGTAAGGAGCAAGTGTGAGTATATTCTGCTTACACACTGTGCATGGTGAAAGAGTGAACGACATTCAATACAACAAATCTTCTCTTGAACTTCATTTTCGTGTAAGAAAAAAGTGAGGAAGGAACAGTTATTTCTTTTACTTCCCCATTTTGAAGAAAACAGGCCTGGAATGCCTGTTAAATGGATGTCTTGTGCCTTTTATAGACTTGTAAAATGATTTTCCCATCTTTTACTTAATATGAACTGGTTTGCATATCCTTTAGCTTTATTTGGGGGGGGGGTAGATTATTCATTTTACATTTACAATGAAAAGCAGGGAGGGTGTGAATGGCTCTAGGTTGGGGAACAAGAGCCTCTGCTCACCTCTAATCAGTTTTGTGGTTCTGTTTGCCATATGAAATCAGTCTCAGTGTTGGGGAAGTTACTCACAAAGGTAATCCATTATAGACAGAGGTGGAAAGTTCAGATCCAGAAAGTACAAATCCAGGCCAGAGGTTTTGTTTCAACCAAGCAGTTGAGTGTAAAGAATCAGAGTTACAGAGTTCTCCACTGTTTCGCTGAAAGAAAACCTTGGTTTGGATTTGTACTTTATGGACCTGAATTTTTCACCTTTGTTTGTAATGGAGTAACTTCCCAAACACTGATGATGAGGAATTTAGAGTTATTTTGAACTGAATATTTAGGGGGGGTGACATAATCAAACCTTGCAATTGCTTATTCGCGCAGCAAATTATCATTAAAATAGTATGGAAAACTGAAATGATCACAATTACATGATTAGATCATCCTTTAAATTAATATATTAATTGATAAACAAAGCTGGAATATGTTCATAGGAATGTTTTATTAATGTTGGACACATCCTCACCCCATTTACTGAGGGACCATCTGCAGCATCGCTGACCACAAGTCCCCGCGCTGGATAGTGAGGACAGCAGAGAGGATCATGGGGGCTCCAATCCCACGTAAAACCAAACCGTACAGGCAACGTCATGCACCGTGCAGGCAGCCTGGTGACAGAAACCCCTCCCACCTCTCACTTGGACTGCTCACCCTCCCACCATCTGGTAGAAGTTTCAGGAGCATCCAGACTGCCACTGCCAGACACCGCAACAGCTTCTTCCCCCAGGTAGACAGGCTCTCAATACCATGCTGTCCCCCAAAGACCAAGACTGCTTCCATTAGTCACCCCTAACATCAAAGACTACCCCCGCCCCCACATACCCTCCAGTGATTCTGCTGTTTGTTGTCCGTTTGTCTTTTATTACACTTTCAGATTCTTTAATTGCACTTCACTGCACAAATTGACAAAATCAAATGTAGTTTTATACAGTGAACTGCAGCAAGCTGTGGTGAGCCAAGGGGCTGAACTGCAGGAAACGTGAGGAAACAGTGAGCAGAGAGGGGGTGGTGGATTCTGGCTCTGCCGCAGGGCTCACCTTTGATTAGCGAGTGTCAAGGAGCTGGAGGGCTCTGTGTCAGTGGTGGGTTCACCATCAGCAATGAGAGACAAGGAACAGACAAGCTCCACCTTAGGTGCTGCAGTCCCGACAGCGACTGCGGGACCTGAGGAATAACCAACAGGCCCAGCCCCTGACTGCTCCCTGGAGCCCGGATTCAGGGGTGGTGCGCTCACCTCCTGTAGGGCCCCAAGGACTTCCCAAATGCGGGGTACCCTGCACAACTCTTCTGAGGTGGTTAGATGGTCACTGAGGTAGGGAACCAGGCATCCAGTCCCATGGCTCCCTTAACTCAAGGAATGTCATCACCCAGTGCCAGGGCGCCCTGAGAAAGGCATAAGAAGAGCTGGGTAGGTTGCAGAGTCCAGTCACCCTGCTATGTCGGCAGATGAGGACAGCAAGACCGTACCCAGCTCTTTGCAGTTCACCCTTATGTGGAACTTTATTTGGGGCACAGGAAAGTTACAGGAAGGAGACAGCCAACACAAACAGGGATTAATGACCGGACTGGGGAACATAGGACTGGGAGGCATTTATGCAGTATGCAACAAAACTGAGTATAAGTACACCCTGCAGGATTCCATTAAAATGGTAATAAAATAGAAATTCTGTGCAATTAATACATATTTATTCATTTGTAGCCAGAGCCAAACAAGAATGAAACTAATTAATTTTGAAAAACAGAAAATTTTCATTAATTAAAAAATAAAGGTCCATGTTTAAGAACCGAGAAGAATAAAAGTCAGTACACCCTAATTCAGTGACATTCCATTCTCTTATGTGTTAATATTTTGTATGTCCACTTTTATTTCTGATGACTCATTCGATCTTCCTGGACACGGATGAGTCTACTAGTCTATGGAGAGATTATATCTGCCGTCATTTAGAGGTGATTATTTTCAGCTGTTTTTTGCTGGACGGGTTTTGTTGTGCTACCTTCTGCTTTAAAACACCCCAAGGTCCGTATTGGGTCAGAAGACACTTGGCCAGTTCAAAGATGTCACACCTCTCATGTGATTTTTAGCAGTTTGTTTTGGATCATTGGTACGTTGAGAAATTCCTCTTCTGCCAAACTTCTTGGAATCATCTTTTCTTTCAATATTTTGATATATAAACATGCATTCATGGCACCACCTACAAATGTCATCTCCTCTATCCCTTTTGCACTCATGCAGCTCCATATGAGAACACTCCTACCTCCATGTTTCACTGTCAGTATAGTGCAGTCACTGGCCAGGTCCATGCCAAACATGCTGGACCCCGTCTGATCCAAATAAATGTATTTGACCAAAATAATTTCATCTGACCAAAGAAGGAAGTGCTGTCAATATTTACCACGTTTCTTTTCATATTCCTTGGTAAAGTTTAATATTGCTGTTGTAAGCTGTTTTCTCGGTAATGGTTTTCCTCTTGGGCACCTGCAATAGAGACTGACTTCATGTAACGTCCTTTGCGCTGTTCGACTGGCGTCTCATCGGTGCCTCCGGCTTTCAGGTAAATGGCCTCCTCGCCAGCGACCTTGACAGCATCCGGGTGGCGTCTCATCAGTGCCTCCGGCTTTCAGGTCCATGGCCTCCTCGCCAGCAACCTTGACAGCATCCGGGTCAGCGTTCCCACTGGAGGTGTTAGGTGTCACGCCGTCACCCAAAACACCAGCTGCGTGGCGTGTGAAACATGTTCATTGGCATTTTGCTGCCCATGTTGATGGTTAGAGCAGTCACCTAGAACTGGACTGGCGCTTCTTTCACATGTGCAAGTTCTCAGCAAAAATATACAGTTAAAAAGTCTTTAAATAGTCATACTGACATCATATCAGCACAAATACATAACTGGCGCCTTCCACTATAGTTTCAAGTATATATCATAGACATGTAAAATATATAGATATTAATTATTTTAACCATGGTTGGCAATAGCATGGTATTAAAGGAGGTATTATAATGAGAACAGAAAATCTATTGTGGGCTGTAATTATATTATGTCGATAATGTAACAGAAGTGAAGCGCAGTAGTTTGCTCTCTCTTTCTTGCTCTCACTCTGAATGCCGCATTTCCCTGCGGGTGAATCGACTCGCAATATTTTCACTGCTGAGGCCCCGAGTAGCTGGACCAGGCCAAGAGGATACCTGTGTAATACCTGTGTAATACCTGGCTGCAGCAGATTGATGGTCATTTCCAGAGGAGAGACTGGACCGTGGGTCAGCCTGTGTGGTCCCCAACTGGGATCCCAAGGTGTTTCATCGTGTGGTGCATGCAGCAAAGAGCTGCACCAGCGCATGCTCCCCAGCCTAACCTGACCCGATTATTATTGCAATTGAGTTGTATTACTGTTGCAAGTTCTCTGGCTATTTACAGCCGTGATGCACAGGCCACGTAGCTGGTGTGCTCTGGGCCTAATGCTTGGGATTGCATTTATTGGCATTGTTAATATGTAGAGAATGTGTTTTAATCGCAAATGCAATAATTGTCGCAATGTGCCACCCTGCATTAATTTTTAATTAATTTATTTATTTATATGAACATGCTCTAGCTTTGTTTTTGAACATATATATTAATTTACCGGATAGTCTAATCATGTCATTATGAAGTCTTCATTTTCCCATACTATTTTAATGACAATTTGCTGCATAAATAAGCAATTGCAAGCTTTGATGATGTCATCAACTAAAATCTACAGTTCAAGAGTCACTCTTTCATATGCCAATTTACCTGAAAGGTTAGATGTGAGCAGAGGGTCTTGTTCCCCGACCTTAAACCATTCATTCCCTCCCTGCTTTTCATAGTAAATGTTAAATGTATAAACTGCTCCCCCCAAATAAAGCTAGATGATATATGCAAGTAAGTTTAAGTCAAGAAGTAAAGAATGGGAAAATTATTTTACAACACAGTCTGCAAAAGCAGACATCTAAGAATTTAACAGGCATTCCCGGCCTGTTCTCTTCGAAATGGGGAAGTAAAAGAAATAACTGTTCCTTCCTCACTTTTTTCTTCCACGAAAATGAAGTTCAAGAGAAGTTTTGTTTCATTTTATTTTATCACGGTCAGTGTGTAACCAGTATTTACTCAGAATTGCTTTTCGTGTTTTCTTTGCCTATGGGATTTTCCACTCACTATCAGCAGAACAGGAAATACACGCATTTACTCACACTTTACTTTTTAAGTGAATGGAAAAATGAGAGAGGTGCACATATTGACAAAATAGTTATCACCTGCAAACATGTCTATTACATATGATGTAATCTTCAGACATTTTTATTTTGCATTGCCAACTAAAATTTACTTTATATCTCTAAAGTGTAAAATCAGTTTAATTAAAATCAGATTTCCTGAGGTAAGTTGGCTCAATAGTTTGTTCCATTTGTTCGACTGAATTACTGTAAAATCTAGTCGATGCTGCAATCAGGATCACATCCACTGACGGGATCTGACACAATCCTGTTCAAATAGCATGAGGCATTATCCTGTTGAGAACATCCTTTCACAAATAGATACACTGTTGCCATTTAGAGACACCTGTCACTCATGCTAATGTCCAGATTCTGTGTTATTCAAGGGTATTAATCCTGTTTTTGACAAACGTGTTGGTGCTTTGTGGAAGAACCAAAGCATGCCAAGCAGGAGCCTCACGACCGATCCATTCCCTTCTGGAGCCAGTCTGAGCTGCCAGGCAACTTCAGAGAAGACAGTAAGTGGCAGGGCAGGACGACAACCCACCCCCAAACTACAGTGCGGACTCTGCACCCACCACCAAATACTGATGACCAAGGGGGCCCTGGTAAATGCAGTTAGCATCAGGTAACACAACTGGCAGCTGAGGCTATCAGGGAAAGGAGCTGCATATGGCTAGAACACAGAGAGAAGGAACAATTGTGGAACTTACTCCAAGCACACATGGATAACAGACCCAA
>JAODUD010000019.1:10886867-10899723 GCA_026784285.1 Stomatorhinus walkeri | reverse complement strand
CCCACATAGTCCATGTAGGCGGGCCTAGCGATTCCCTCTGTCATGAGTGTTTTTGTTTTTCTGACAATGTGTCTTTTTTGTCTTTTGGTGTTAAAAGCATAATGCAATACAGAGACAATAGCAGGTCAATGGACAACTTTGTTTCATATTAAGTGAAGCTTATGTATTTGGTTGGGGTTGAAGGGGTAGACCAGATTTGAACCCTGAACCCTAGAAGTACAAGGCAACGAGATTACTGACTGAGTCATCATGCTGCCATTATACTTCCTGATCTTCTTTTTATTAATTATTATTATTATTATTATCATTGTTGTTGTTGTTTTCATTGTTGTTTTGTTTGTTTATAAGTCATTTCTTAAATTAACTAGTAGCAATGGTTCAGATCACATTAGTCATTATGCGCCTATTCATGTAATGATTTTGTTTAATGCTGATTTAATTTGATTGAGTGTGGATACTGTGCAATGTGACTAGTTAGGCCTTAACTAGCTGCCACTAGGCACCATGTGCCATAAAGGAGCCCTTAAATCGTCACCTTAAGTCTTCATTCTACTTCAGCTGACTGTACATCAGGCATGGCCTGGGCATCTGGAAGTCCGGTAATTCTCCCTGTAGGCTGGTCTTTCTCCTCAGTGTCAGCATTATGTGGCCTGTACACTAAGGTGCCCAACCTCTTGGTTGATTATGTAGCATTTTCTCCATGCAGATCGCATCAGAATATAATGGACAATGGGCCTCATTCACCAACCATTCTTACGAACAAATCTGTTCTTAAACCCCACAGTCAGAGTCAACCCCTGTTGTCCGACTCTGTGTCTCTTCCCTGTTTGGCAGGCATGGCGTTGCTGGTCATCCCGTCCCTCGTGTTGTTAATCTTTGTGTTTTCCCCCGTTAGCTGTCTGGCCACGTGGCTCAACACATTGTGCATATCACTGCCTCTGATTCCTGTCTTATGTTTGAGAACCGCCTCCTCTGTTTTTCAAGTTTTGTAGATTTTGTTCCCTTGTGTTTCAATTGTATCAGTTTTCTAGTCCCTGTGTTTCATTTGTATTCGGTTTTGGTTTCTGCCCTTGAATGTTTTTACCTGTCAGTTTTCCCCAGTGTTACTTTCTGTTTCCTTGCTTAGTTCTACGTTTCCGTTTTATTTCCTTTGAGTTAATTAGTTTCATCTGCGTCCTTTTCCCCCAGTCGTTGTTAATTAGCCTCACCCGTCCAGTGTTAGTCTTGTTACCCCTTAGCATTTTAGTCCCTGCTTCTGTCCAGTTCCCTAGTGATTTGAGATTAGCCCTTAGCATAGTTTTGGGTATTCTGTTAGCTGTCTGTTGCCTACTTGCCTAACCCCCCCCCCCTGTACATGTTGTCTTTGTTTATCCCCTTTTGTTTTTAACCCCTCGTGGTAATTTAGATTTTTGTTGTGTCCGTAGTGTTTTCTGTTTTGTTAAATAACCCCTGATCTTTGAGCCGCAAGTGGGTCGTCCGCCTTTTCTGCCTGTGTCAGGCCTCGTCCCTGCTCAAAACCCGCCTGTTCTGACGTTCACCAAAGCTTTCTTATCTGAATTTGCTCATAACTAAGAACAGAATCTACGCACACTGAAGACCATGCGTACGCACATTTGAGTAATGATAGTTTGTTCAGAATAATCGGTTATAGCATTTTCGTTAATTCTACAGTCGATAAAATGATAGTATTTGACTAATTTATAAAAGTAAAATATAAAAAATAATTTTAAAGTGTAAAAACTATTTTCTTGGTAGTAATGGAAATCATGCAGATTTTAGATAGATCTGTTTCTGCGTATTGGCCTTGCTATCAAAATGGCATGTTACTTCTTGAAGAGCTTGCCAATCGTGCTGAGAAGGGAACGCATGTCTGAAGATCATTTAGATTTATTTGTGGAGTCTGATAAGTACTTAATTGCAAGGTTTAGGCTACCAAGGCTGGTCTTACATGGGCTGTGTGACACTTTGGAGCCTGTACTGCGAAGCCATACATGACGGTCGAACCCTGTGCCACCACATTTGCAGGTACTTTGCACCTTGGGCTTTTTAGCCACTGGGACATTTCAGCGGGAGTTACCGGGGGGCATATCACAGCCATCCATCAGCCGCCCACTTCCACGAGTTGTGGATGGAACATATCAGATGGCCACACAATACATAGCATTCCCTTATAGACCACAACAGCAGCTGCCAGTCAAGAGAGGGTTTTTTGCTATTGCCGGTTTGCCTAATATCATCAGGGCAATAGACTGCACTCTCGTGCGCATCAAGGCACCCTCACCAGATCCGTTTCCCTACCTCAACCACAAACAATTTCATTCAATTAACGTGCAACTCATCTGAAACACCCAGTACCATCTACTGAATGTGGTCTCCCGCATGACGATATACTGCAGAATAGATTGGTGGGTATGCGCCCAGAACAAGGGGCTGCTGGAGATGCATGGCTCATTGGTAAGCACATTTCAACCATTTTAATCTCCCGTGGGTTTCTTTTCGTTTTCATCATTTGTGTTAGGAGATCGAATGTACGCCCTTGCACCCTGGTTAATGATGCCACTGGTGGTGCCCCGGACTCCCCAGGAGATGTCACACAACCAGAGGCGCGCGCTCGCTCCACCATCAAGCAAACAATTGGAATCCTGAAAGGACGCTGGATGTGTTTGTTTACAGCAGGGGGCGAGCTGGAAGCTGGAAGGTGTGCATATACACAAATGGGTGCACTTGTATTATTCTCGTTTGGACACTGGAGCGCATGTAGCAAATTGTCTAATTCTGCCACAATTTCCGTTACATTTTCTAATCATTGGTAATCTTGGCAGTGTTTTAAGTTCGCAGAATAATCATGGCCTGTTGTCTGTTATACAACATGGCACTGAAACGGACGTACCACTACCCCGCCAGCGACCACTCCACGATGTGTATCCAGATCCGCTGCTAGGACCAGAAAACAGGATTGCTGTAGTTAGGCAGCAGATAATGTCACATTTGTGACTAATTTGCCCTAAAATTTCTTTATTCTTTCAATTTGTTTAGTCATGTCACAGCAGGTTACGCCTTAAATAAAACACTTGAAATGACAGGTTTCAGTGCTGACAGCTTAATATGTGCATTTATTTCTTTAAGTATTTCTGAAATTGTGGTGAGAGTAGCCACAATCTGAATGAGACCCTGTGAAATCTTTTCTTGCTTGTGTAAGACTGCATCTGATATTACACGTGCAGTTGGACGGGATCTGAGGACGGCACATACTGCAAGAAGGCTGAGCGGTGCTCTTTACTGACGAGTTGGATATCTGAAGGGGATAAATAAATAAAAGGGGATAAATTAAATAAGTTAAAACCATTGTAGTACACCTACATAGATGTTTCAGTCTGGTCAGCAATGCGCAAGCAAAAAATTTTCCAAGTAGGCTTTTAGATAACGACGCCTACAAGAATCTTCAACCAGGTTTAGTTTTTGCAAACTAAAATAGCTTCCAGCGGTTTACAACAGTTACAGTTTCCAGTTATATTATGCTGTGGAATTGTAGAGATTTCAGGAAGAACCACTTACCTTCTGATTGTTACGATCGCGACGGGGAAGCCGGTGAAGGGAGCTGTGAGTGCGGGAAAACGGGGTTTATATCGGGCAGACACGGAAACCACAGAGCAGCGACAGACTAACATTAATGACGCATCTGGGGAAAATGGACTCGGATGCGGGCTAAATACACAGAACATATCAGACTGATGGAAAACAGCTGGGCACAATCAGGGGAGCACGCGCGGTTGATCGGGGGTGTGGCACAGGACACTGATTCCCTGGTTGGAGATGGCCTTGGAGAAGAAGCTGCTGATATGGAGCCCTGGTCAGTGTCGAGATGCTCCGCAGATGGCACACCTGAGAGCACCGTCTGGCCAATAATGGCCCTGATGCGCTGGTTTGTCAGATAATTCAGGACCTGCCTGTCATATATTTCCTATGTCTGAAGATGGCTTTTTTGACATCGGATTTTAAATCAAACCATTTATTTTTCACCTCCTGTAATGTGCGCCGTTCTCTGGACACAGGGTTCATAGATGAGGTCTGCCTTTAGTTACCTTACATTAAAAAAGCAAGTGATGTTTCCCATAGCCCCGGATAGACCTACAGTGTGTATGCATATGAGCACCTAATGAGACTGATTAACTTCTTGCTGAAGAAGGCCCATCTGGGGGAACTGAAGATGTTATTTGCTGAATATTACATGACACTCTGTTTTTAGAATCCTACTCTTAATGACTTTATAAGTTAACCCAGAAATTTTGGACACATTTACCAAGCCTGTGTGCAGTGGATCATAACAGTCTATAGACCTTTATTCAAGCTGGAGGTTTTTTTTAAGTTAGTAATCGAGATAAATCATGTCAGTCAACCTCCCTCTCCCACTGCCAGATGAGGACCGAGTCCATCATCAGGGATGCCAGCCCCCTTGCTCAAGCCCGTTTTGCATTCCTGCTCTTAGGAAGGTGCTACCGGTTTATTACCATCTGCATCAGCCGCTGCAGAGATCGCTTTCCCCAAGCCATCAGGTTGCCAAACAACCAGTGACCTAACCTGCCCACTGCATAACCACTGCCATTAACAGTACTAATACAAAGTATTAGCTGGGGAAATGCTCGTGTATCAGGGGGAGTTATATGTACAATTTATCGCCAAAAGTATTGGGACACCCCTCCAAATAATTGAATTCAGGTGTTCTAATCACTTCCATAGCCACTTGTGTATAAAATCAAGCACCTAGGCATGCAGACTGCTTCTACACACATTTTTGAAAGAATGGGTTGCTCTCAGGAGCTCAGTGAACTCAAGCATAGTACCATGATAGGATGCCAACTGTGCAATAAGTCCATTCATGAAATTTCCACGCTATTAAATATTCCATGGTCAACTGTTAGTGGTATTATAACAAAGTGGAAGCAATTGGGAACAACAGCAACTCAGCCAGGAAGTGGTTGGCCACGTAAAATCACAGAGTGGGGACAACGCATGTGAGGTGCACAATGTGCCAACTGTAGAAGTTGCCAACTGTCTGCAGAGTCAATAGCTACAGACGTCCAAACTTCGTGTGGAGTTCAGATTAACTCAAGAACAGTGCGATGAGAACTTCATGGAATGGGTTTCCATGGCCGAGCAGCTGCATCCAAGCCTTACATCACCAAATGCAATGCAAAGCACTGGATGCAGTGCTGTAAAGCACACTGCCACTGGACTCTAGAGCAGTGGAGATGTGTTCTCTGGAGTGATAAATCTCTCTTCTCTGTCTGGCAAAAATTCCCATAAACGTTGTGGACAGCCTTCCCATATGAGTTGAAGCTGTTATAGCGGCAATGGGTGGACCAGCTCCGTATGAAAGGCTAAGCATTAAGAATGGGATGTCATTAAAGTTCATGTGCGTGTAAAGGCAGGTCTCCCAATACCACTCAAAAATAAAATCGAATAACATTCTTAGTCAAAGAGTCTATTTTTTGTAACTTAATCACAAATAAGTAATTTCTTGATTTGTAGGGATTTTACCCATGAAAACCCCCCAAACATAAGGGTAGAAATGAGTTGTTTATTTCACTTTCATAAACTGATATTGATGCATTCATCTTTGCACATTTTCCCCTAACACTGCATCCTAAAACTACCTCAGCCATCATTTGCCAAGTGGTGAGCCAAGTTAACATTGAGTGACACTGTGAGGTTCATTTTTACAGTCGCCCAAGTAGTACTGATCAAAATCTTGCATTTTCTGAGAGGATGCTAACTTAGGATTGGCTTACTGCAAATATTCATGACACATTCCTGGATGTTCATATATCGCCAGGCCTGCGTGGCGCAGAGCTGTAGAGCAAAGTTGCTCATTTATGAAGCGTGGCATGGATGATATATTAAAAATTAAACATTTCCTAAAACAGTGCATTATGCACAGTGTGCAAGCCATTTTAATATCATTAATGAAAAAAAGATTCAAAAATCTACAGCTAAATGATAACTATAAATATTGATTTGAAACAAAACTGACATAAAAGTAAAACCTCAGATACTTTCCATTGCCATTTTAAAATACTATTTAGCTAAAGTAATGATTTGTTTAGCTTTTCTGCAGTGTAATTGAACCATAAAAATAGCCAACAGCACAACATGGAGACATTTCATAGTAACTAGCTAAATCTTACAACTTTTCATCTATCACTAGAAATAAAATTTAAACTAAAATATATAAATATTAAAAATTAGAGAAACATTTTAAATAAAGACTAATAAAACTACACTAAAAATTAACTAAAACTAAACTGCATTTCAAATGAAAATTGAAAATAATCATAATTCTAATACGACTGACGCAAGGACATATGCAAGTACCTTGGGAGTTACAATCTTGTATTTTATTTTAGTTTCTTTTTAATATCAAAGAGAGGAATCATTCTGCACTTTCTCAGCCAACTTTTCTTTGAATCCACTGTTGCTATTTTTGTTTTCAGTCTGATCAGATAGGCTAGAAAAGGTGTTTATATGCAATCTTTGGTCTGATCTCATTTCTAACTTCCTGCTAATTTTCCCCAGCCGCTGAACAATCGAGGTGCATGTGCATCACAGACCAGATAAGCTGTACGACTGGCTGGTTGAGAGGCCATCCTAAAGACCCACACCAACAGCGGCTCTCCATGGATCAGGTTCGCCACCCTGAAGGTGGTAGCGGGGGGGGGGCAATGGCTCTGAAAAGCTCAAGCCTAGCAGTCTTGATTCTGCAGTCGGCACATGAGCTACGTGCCCTGAATTCAGCCTCCGCCTCGGTGGTGTTGGTTAACCACAGGACCTTGTAAGTAGCGGGGGCAGCGAATGTCGCAGAATGGGTAGAGACACTTCCTGTCTCTGCCAAAGACCTTGATGGAGAATATCAAAACACAAAGAAGACATTTTTACGGCCTCGGCAGAGATAGTGACATTTTGAAGTGTCGATGACATTTGATGGTGAAAGCGCTCCACCCGTGGCCTCGGCCTTTTCTTCCAACCTGTGAATTTCTCAAGCTGTCTTGCCCCGTCTAAATACCACACGTGTGTCTGTGGTGGAAAAAACTACAAAAAAAAATTCGTGACAAATTTCCTTATGACTGGGTTTTACAAAGACGATTATACTATCTCCTAAAATAAGTACAATATGAAAACAAATACCACAGTAATCCCCCTGCCATCTCTTTACTTGCCCTCTTAAGAACATGAAGGGTATTAATAGAAAGCAGAACAGCGACTAAAAGCATAAATGGTCACGGTGCCTCATCGCCTCCCACATGGCATTTCAGTGTGGTCCCCCTCCCACATGTGGTTTATCTCACGTTTTAGGCTAAATCCTCACCTCACCCCAAACTTTTATTCAATCCAACCTCTCTGGTTATTGCAGGCAAATAACTGCTATGTCAGGGTGCTCATAAGTGCATCTGGTACCAGAGCATCCTAGGCCACATTCCGATAATCGATTTTGTAATCATATTGTCAAATCTGTGTCCACATGTTTTGGACACTCGGGTGAAGCTGAACTGTCAACTGATCACCACCTAGTGGCGGGGGAAACCAATGGCGGGGGGAAGGCGCTGGATAGACCGGGTAGACCCAAACAAATAGTGAGGGTGTGCTGAGATGGTCTGGCGGGAGGCCCTACCCAGGAGGTCTTCAGCCTGTACCGCCGGCAGAAATTCTCTTCTCTCCCGAGGGAGTGCGGTGACCCTGAGCTTGCTGATCGCTGAGGTGGCAAGATTGGGATTAGCAGATTGGGGTGGTAGTCCTAAACTGCGGCAAAAGGGGGCAGAGGATGTGTTCCCTGGAAAGGTGTATGCCGGGGGATTGGAAAGGAAGATCTATCCACTGGTCGAACCTCGGATCCAGGAGGAACAACGCGGATTCTGTCATGGCCGTGAAGCACATGGACCAACTCTTTACCCTCACAGGCAGTGTGCGAAATACCCATCAATATTTGGGGGGGTCTCCATCTCTGTATTGTTGCGTAATACCATTCTTGAGACCCCATAAAAATTTTCCTTTTGAGGCTTTCAGGGGGTCTCATGGGTTAATCGGGGGTGCCGGACCCCCCTGTATTTCGCACAGTGCTCACACAGATACTGGAGGGTCTATGGGCGTATGCCCAACCAGTGTACCTATGTTGTGTGGACTTGGAAAAGGCTTATAATCGTGTTCCTCAGAGGGTCCTTTGGGGGGTGTTTCAGCAGTATAGGGTAAGAGGTCCTGTCTTGAGGGCCATCAGGTCCCTGTTTGCATCACCAGAAGTAAGTAAGACTCGTTAACCAAGGGGTGGGGAGGGTTCCAGTTCAGTGACCTCAGGATCGCATCTTTGCTTTTGTGGTTCTGTTAGCATCATTAGACTGTGACCTGCAGTGTGCACTGCGGCAGTCTGCAGCTGAGCGTCAAGCAGCAGGGATAAGAATCAACACCTTCCAGTTTGAGGCCATGCTTCTCGACTGGAAAAGTTTTGCCCTCTCCTGGTCGGGGGATGAGTTACTGCCTTAAGCAGAGGAGCTTAACTCTCTTGGGGCCTTATTCAAAAATGAGGAGAGAAGGGAGCGGGAGATTGACAGGTGGATCGGTGTCAATCTCGTCGGCATTAATGCGGTCACTGTACCATTTTGTTGTGGTGGAGAGAACTGAACTGGAAGGCAAAGCTTTCGATTTGCCAGTCGATCTATGTTCCTACGCTTACCGTCACAAGCTTTGGGTAGTGACTGAAAGGATGAGGTAATGCACATCATTAAGTGCATCGTTGTTCTTAGTTTTAGTGTATGTAATATAATGTTCTGGGAATTTCAGGAATACTGGAGACTTTCCTTACCTTGATCCTAACATTCAGTAAACATTCCTAGAATGAAAAATTATTAGCGGGGATAATGTCATCTCAAATGACGTACCATGCTGGACGTCAGACATATTTAAGTTTGGTATGACAGAAGCCGGCAGACAGTCTTGTTCTCTAGTGTTGGTGAAATTTTTTGGGAACCAAAATGCTTCCAAACTGCTGATTTAAGTGACATGGGAGGGTCTCCAGCCCTCATCTGTATGTTGGTGCTCTCCAACACAAGCCATAACTAGCTTGCAACCATGATTAGTATAATGTTTTCAGTGTTAAACATCTGCTTGTGAATTTAGGTTCCTTCTGTGTCAAGAAATGTATTCATTCCTTTAATTTTGCCAACTGAACTGAATATGAAGCTTGTCAATGGCACATGACGGATACATGAACTGTTACAGGCCTTGTCTTGAATTTTAATGTAGACCTGAAATGCCCTTCAACAAAAACTAATTAAAAATCATAATGCATATTAAATCAGCAAACAAATATCAATGTAATATCAAACCTGGAGCTGTCTGTCAATTCCCACCACTATTTTTAAAAGTTAGTAAGTTTTATTCACATATTATAGAAATCATCTTGTGTCCCCTCACTAGTGTCTCACAACCTCTCGTCCTTTGAGAACCACTGTTCTAGGTAATGATAGGTCATTTGCCCCAGAAATGGTGCTGTTAGCCAACGTGGATGGGTGCTTCTCACGCGCCTGTTCTTGGGATGGCTTTACACTGCTGCGTGTACCTACAGCACCAGCTGAGACCACATCCAACCAGCAGCTATGAGACTGCAGCCTCATCAGCTACATCAGAATGATGATTTTCCTAAACTGGTGGCGGCAGCATGAGCTTTTCCCAGAATTCCTCCCCTGGGTACGGCACCCCACCCCAGGGTATTTCCGCGCCTAGTACCAATTGGGAGAGACACAGATGGGTGGGTGGGCCATTGCAGGGTCTATATCTCTAATGGGTTTTTCAACTGGCAGTCAGATGTAAGTGATAATGCTGAAGATTCCTCCACACTCATTTCTGCCAGCATGCCAGGAGACCGTGATAAAAAGATAATGGCACATTTTACAGGGCACACTCATGGTCTGGAAGGTTCTTAGGAAGTAATTCAGGTGAGATGAGCACAGTATTGACCATTAGATATTGGTTTCATTGGGTGTCACAGTGGGTCAGCGCTGGGCATTTGCCTCCTGCATGACGCTTTGTGGAATTCCCAAGATCTCCCTGTCCTTGCGTACATTTCCTCTGGTAACTCAGGGATCTTCCCTGCTATAAAGTGGTGGCTCTAAATTGTGCAAAGGGTGAAACTGTGTGTGGAGTGGCATCTCATCCAGGATGTCCCCTGACTTGTGCACTGTGAATCCTGGGATTGCCTTCAGGCAAGTGCAGTGAGAGAAGTGGTTTAGAAAAGGGAAACTGCACAGCTTGAACTGGAAGATCGTCGATGTGTCTGCAAAAATATAAAAATGACAAGCACAATTGTTCCATCTACTTTCGAAAAGACGACGCTGAAATGACGAGCGCGTTTACACACGCAGTGGAACCACAGACCTCAGCCGAGGCAGTGACCTTCCCGATGTGGTGAAACAGGTCACATGACTTCACTTCCTCATTATGAAGACTTCAGTAAGGAAACTTCCATGATCACAAAAACACAGTTCTGCTGACAAATGAAAACGTTTGGTTTTCTGAGTACCGTACTCCAAGCTGCATGAACAAGCATATACAGACACCGGGATTTACTAAGTACTGATCACACTAGAAAGATACAGGGGAAGCAGCTTAAGTCACTTCAGGGTGAGTCTGCTGCTGACATTCTAGTGATATTTCTAGTGGAATTTTTTGGAGGACCCTGACCAGGTCTGAAATAAGGAAGCCTATCACTGAAGAGACAGAAGCTAGTATGTAAACAGGCTGACTGTATCCTCTGCACCTGATATGGACTGAAATCAGGTTCTTACCAAGGACCTAGAATGACTGTCCATAATACTGTATGCTTTCCTACTGTCATAAAACATACATCACACAAAACCCATTATGTGTCATATGTAGTTCATTTACTAATATATATTTCCTGTAGGTCCTATGGGGAATAATTTCTAAAAAAATATATTGCCTAGAAGTAAGTATGGTGAAATCTGTACATCAGGGAGGATGAGGGTAAAATAACCAAACAATATGTTATCTGTCAGGTGTTAAGCAGCTCACACTGAGAACCTGGACAGGTGGCTTATATCAGAAAACACTCTTTTACAGCCACACACAATCCTTCACTTCTGCAATCCAAATGGCAGCAGCGTCTGACCTTTCTGCAGGGTAATAAAGCTGGTTAATATGGTGAATTCCTCAGGAAATAGAGAGACTTAAACCCGATTGAAACTAAAGAAGGCGAGGCACTCACAAAACACAGGGACTTAATGATTAGGGGGGAATATTTTTTTTTAAAAAAAAAGCAGAATGTATGAGTGTGAGACAAGCATTAGAAGAGTAAAGCTTTTCCACCACCTGATTCAGAAACGGCGCGAATCGATGGCTCTTTATCGCCACAAAAATAAAATAATGAAAAATAAATTAACAGCAAGGAAAATAAAAGGGGGGATGTGAGGCGGGCGATATGCGGCAGGGACTAGAAGCATGCAACTACAGCCATTCAGGGGACAAGCTCTCCCTGCAGCAGGCCGCACCCCTGCCCTGTCCCCAGATTGGCCCTTAGGTGGGACCAGCTGGATGTCAGGGGTGTGCAGAAGAACCCCACAAAATCCCCACTCCCCCAGCAGAGGAGCAGATCCTGGGGAACACCTCATTCTGGGTACTTGTGGTAAACGTGATGCTTGTTACCTACAACACCAACAGGAACGATAACAGTAACAGCAACAACAACATCAACTCTAATAATAATAATAATAATATGAGGCAATTTCAATAAAAAACTGATGTTCAAATGTGACAAAAAATCCCAAGGGGGGGGAGGTCATCGTATTAAATTTATCATTGTGGCCTGATATATATGACAGTAATATGGCATGTAAACATTCGCTCCTGTTTGGTCTGAAGTGACCACAGCATTAATACTGCGTCAGCAGTGGGCAGGCAGGAGGGCAGCTTCTTCTCAGGTGTCACCAGAGGGATTAGGACGGGAAACGAGTGTGATAACACTGGTGTGGTCGGTCCTATGTCGGGGGGGGGGGGGGCATGGCAGCATCGTGGAAAGGACATGCATATCACCATAGAGACCAAAATGTGGACCAGGAAAATGGCTCCCTTGCATGAAGAGACCCATTTTAAGGGTCAGAGCCATACCAGAGATATAAGACGATGCTTCCTCCATGAATCCTGTAGAAACGTACGAAGCCACACTGGCAAACAGCCAACCAGATGCTTCAAAATTATGGCTCTGCCTCTTTGGAATGATCCCAGCATGCAGCATTCCACTAAGTATGTATATAATAATGCCTTCATATAGGGCCTGTGTATAGAAACATTCTACAAAGATGGCAAAGTGGCAGTAGAAACCTTTAGAAAGACTTTAGAAAAAAGACACTTCTGTTAAGGTTATTTGAGGACGGGACGAACCAGAATCGGGGTTTGAGAGAGAAGAAGCACAGCCCTCCTCACAGACATGAGGGCGAACATGCGAACGCAGCCGGTTCAGCTCCTCTCAGAAGGAGGTGACGGGAGTCTCAGGATCAGTCACGCCCAGGCTTAAAAAAACACAGGCTACTCCGATAAATCTTTAAAACTACAAATAAATGGGAAAAGTGATGCAGTCCAGGAAATATGTCCGTATTTAAGTGCTTTTTAAAAGAAGAGAGGAATTCATGGAGGAACAGGAGAAGATATGAAATGTGAGCTACAGCCAGCAGTATCCCCGCCAGCCAGAGCATAGGGGCCGTGCTTTACTGCCGGTAGGAATGGCACGCAGTTTGGGGGGGGTGGGGGGGTCAGCTGATCGTGTCTGTCATAGCAGGGAGGTCCTGCTGATATGTGC
>JAODUD010000019.1:10849998-10860166 GCA_026784285.1 Stomatorhinus walkeri | reverse complement strand
ATGGCACACATATTCCTCAAGTGCCATTTAGATACAGAATTTTCGGTTCAGTACACGCAATGAAATGAAAGAACACATTTCTCCACATGACCTAAATTCACAAGTGGGCATGGATGTTCAACACAGAAAACATTATGCTAATTGTGGCTGTGAGCTGGTCAAGGCTAATGCTGGTTACAGTCGGTCATCGGTCATAATCGGCACTTCAGGAACATTTTGGCTCTCAATATGTAGGCCTTTGTCGATAAGACCAAGACTGCCTGTCGGGTCTGTTATACCGAACTCAGACACTGCCGGAAACACATCCAACATGCTAACTCATTAGAGATGACAGCATCCAAGTTCTGCATTTTCCCCGTGGCATTTAAGGCACTTTTACCAGGAAATTCAGGCCGGGTTAAAAAAATAACTATAGGCTACAAAGGTGTTTATCACTACGGATATGCAGTCACACTCTGCAGTAGAGAACACAGAATTTAGATGGGATTTAATTCATTATGATTGTTACAATGCTATATTTAAAATAGATTTTTTAACTTATAGAACATGTTTATTTTTACAATATACAAATAAGCATGTCTTAGGTTTTTATTTTCAGATATGTCGACAGACGCATTACCTTTGGTTTACAACTGTTCTTAATTATATTTGTAGTATTAATAATAAATCATTGCAAAACAAATTCTGTATTCCCTGTTGTACCTTATTTGCACTGAACTGTGAAGCCAAAACTGAATATTGTACCAAATCGTGAATTTTGTATACTGTTACTGCCCTACCCAATTGTGTAATTTTTTTTCATAGTTTGTATGAGGTCACTGCTGGAACAGGATGCAGACACGCCTCTGGCAGAGAGGGGGAATGGGGTGCTGTCCGCGGGGGGTCTACAGGGGTCAGCAGACTGCATTATGGGTAAATATATCTTCTAAGTGGGTCATATCCACTGAAAAGCACCCTCAGGCAACATCACAGCTCCCCCCACCCCCTGCTCTGGCCGAAACACCATCTGTGGTGTCTTCTATGCAGGTCTTCCATCTCCATTGCTCAGAACCACCCCCATCCAAGGAAGATGCTCGCTATGTGTCTAACTGTGTTTAAGCACCCTTTTGTGTTAGCATATCATATCCATCTACTGAATATATTACATAACACAAATAAACACAACACTGGCATGAATTCTACTTTTCCGACTCTGAATCTGAATTCTGACGGCATTTTTTTGCACTCTTCGACGTGTATGGGGCTCCCAAGCAGATTTATGGCTGGAATTAGAGTTTTAGGCAAGATACATAAGCAGGTGTGCGGCCTCCTTCATCATTCAGCCAACGTCTGTCAATTCTCTCCTACCAGACCATGGTTAGCAGCTTTCCCCAAGGCCCACCATCTCACCCTATCAGCTGCCACCATCACAATGTGCCAACCAAGCAACACAACACAACCAAGGAAGCCCCAATCAGAAAGGAGGAGGTGGGGGGGGGGACTCGGAACAGGCAGTCACCGTCAAGCACGCCCCAGCTATAGGGTACAAAGCAGAAATCATGGAGGACAGGTGGAGGAGAGTAGCAATGGAGTCACCAACCAGCCAATGGCCAAAAGGCAACAGAAGATAGCAAGTGGCCAGCAGGCAATGGAAGATAGCCAGTGGCTAGCAGGCAATGGAAGATAGCCAGTGGCTAGCAGGCAATGGAAGATAGCCAGTGGCTAGCAGGCAATGGAAGATAGCCAAACCAACAGTAAATGGCAAGCAGCCAGTAACCAGAAACCAGCCAAAAACTAGCTGATACAGTCCAGTAGCAACCAGACTGTTGGTTGTGCAAGCTGGTTCACCCAGACACACAAAACCCGAACTGTATGTGTGTATTAAGCAGAAGGGTGACTGGAGCAGCCATCACGCCCCCCTCCCTCAACAGCACTCACACACCCAGACAGCCTTCCAATCTGAAGCCGCTCTCACTTGTACGTTTGAGCCAATTCGTGGAGAAATAGACAAAATGAGGAAAAACACAGTAATGAAATGGCTGGTGTACTCCTGTAAAGGGGATTCTTGAGTTGGAACAGCTGTCTGCCTTCCTAATATTACACTCCAGTAACCGCTCAGTGATGGAGATCTAGCGGTATGTGCATGAGGGAAGGACATGATCTGAAGGCGAGGCTATGAAAATGTGCGTTTCAGCATGTGAGTGTTCCTCAGAGAGAGTGCATGTGTGTGTGCGTGTCTGCAGCTTGTGTCTGCTCATGTGTGTCTGTTCTATAGAAGGATCTGCGGCTGCGCAGAGAGATTCAGCCGCACTACTGTTTATATAAACTGTAGGCATCGTGCCGCATAATAAAATGCGCTTTATGAACATTGCACCTGCGAGTGAAGTGGACGGAGACCGAGAGACGGAGTCGCCGGAGGGGGCTGGCTCGGGAGGCAGAGTGTCTTTTTGATCTTCCCCCTTTGTCCGTTGGCCGAGGGGGCGCTGCAAGGTGACATCACAAGATGAGACAGGCCTCACTGTACTGGCACTAGTACACAAAGCTCAGGGTCGAGAGCAGCCCCAAAGCCAATTATCCAAACAATAAAATTCTCTCCTGCAGACTTTGCTGTTGGGGCCAAATGAAGCATGGAGGCATCGACAAGCTCATTGGAATTAGCATTCCTCATTAATCAAGTACAACGATTGTTAGGGAGGTGGCTACGTAGAAACTATCACAGGAAGCAAGGGGCACAGACATCACTGACAGGACAACTAGGCAATTATCGAATACTCACACGGTGAGAGCAAATAGGACAACATATTTGAACAACATGTTTTTAGTATGTGAGAGAAACACCATGTCATACAGGGAAAGAATCCCATACAATAGAACTGGGGTAGGATCCGAAACCACACATAGAACCGGGGTAGGATCTGAACCCATACATAGAACCGGGGTAGGATCTGAATCCACACAAACAACTAAGGGCAGGATCTGAACCCACACAGATGTGATGAGAATCTCTATAGAGAGATCTTGTGTAGGATAAAAACGTACATCCCTAAAGATGCCCATCTATCCATTATCTATACCCGCTTATCCTACTGGCTCATGGGGGGTCGGAGGCTACCCGGAAGCAATGGGCACGAGGCAGGGAACAACCCTGGATGGGGGGTCAGCCCATCACAGGGCACGCACACACACACACACACATACACACTCCAATCAACCTCAGCATGTCTTTGGACTGTGGGGGGAAACTGGAGTACCCGGAGGAAACCCTACGACGACACAGGGAGAACATGCAAACTCCACACACATGGAACCCAGGCAGAGACTCAAACCCAGGTCCCAGAGGTGTGAGGCAACAGTGCTAACCACTGCACCACCGTGCCGCCCCCCTCCCCCCCTGAAAGATGTCCGTTAATTTAAAATTTCAAGCCTAGTTACACGCAACACACATTTTTCATCAAATGCTTATATCTTTAGCAGAACATGCATTCTATACGTAATCTGTCCACACCATGTGACTTGAGCTAGTATCGGGAGGTAATTCATTGTGGAGTCTTAAAGCACTTATGTAAGTCGCTCTGGCTAAGAGCGTCTGCCAAATGCTGGAAATGTAAATGTAAATGTAATGTGACACCACACCTATTAAACAAAGCACACCTTTGGCCATTCAAAAGGGGCACCTGAACAAAAACCTGCTGGTGGTCTTACCTAAATAAATAAACAAACAAACAAACAAATAAACAAACCTGCAATGGTATTATGAATTTAACTTGTATTTAACTCCCTTTTAAGTTACACGGTTAAAAGGAAGGGACTGAGACTGCGAGATGGAGGAGTAGGGTTACAGTATGATAGGATCGTATCCACTTGTCTCTGGATTGTGTCTGTGTTCCTAACATTTCTATTATTTGGACCATTTGGCTGAATTGCACGATTGCACCTTTACACTGGACCATCTGAATCATCATCATCCGGTACTCTTGGACTAGAACCCATTTAGTAAGAACATTCCAGATTGCCTCCTTTCCGACTGAGACTATCATCACTGTCACTTCACACTTATAAGGTTTTGAGTATTTTGAAGATTGCTGGCTGGATTTTGTGTTTATGGTGTCACAGTAACATTGTATATATATTTGTAGGTGTTTGAATCGCTATTAACCTACAGCACTGTGCAAATGTCTTGGGCAGTGAAAGGAAACGTTTGAAGCTATTTATCTGAATAGTAAGTGTATATTTGCTCAGGACAAAAAAAAACACAATTTGACTTAAAAACATACCAATTAAGAGTAATACAACAAAAACTAACAGGAATTTCTTCTGTTTTTCCAAAACGTTTCTGATATTTTGTTGAATGGCTAATAGAACACCTCTTCATTTCTCAAACCTCTCCTTAGGGGCACCTCAGCCATTCCACGTATATATTAAATTATACCACCAGCTTACTTAACTCATTTAATTAGCTTTACAAAGTCAGTGAGGTATTGATCAACCATATGAGGTGTGCTAATGGCTGAGTCAAAAAATACATGGGTGCATTGGCTGCTGGCTGCATATATTCAGGTGATTTTAAGAGACGTTCTTAAATGGTTCAGCTAACACACTTTAACAGGCATAATAGCATAGTTTTACACCAACATAAAGATAACCATTTCTGTGACTGCCTAAGACTTTTGCACAGTACTGTATGTACCTGTTCATGTGCATTGAGGGACATTTATGTCACTGTGGCATGTGTCATGGTAGTTTGTCTACAAATCGTATATTGAATACGATCTTACCTGCCTGCACCTGTTACACGGCCAATATGGGAAACCTCTGCCATTTGTACAGGTTCTATTTTCTGTTTTGTGATTTTCTCATCTGCATTGCATTGGTTTCACTCGTACATTATGTCATGCCCACGCGGACGGGACGGGAGCAACCAATGGCTTAGTAATCGCTCCGCTACTTAAGGTGGGAGTAACCTCGCTAGTATTGTGAAGTATTGTTCCCAAGGTCTGCAACATTGCCGAGCGTTTTTCTGTCTTGTGTCTTCCCCGGCTGCCCTGCCTATGGTGTCCTGCCCTGTTGTCTCGCCTGCCCTGCCTAGCTGTCCGATCCTGCCTGCCTCGCCTGCCCTGCCCGTCTGTTCTACCGTGCCTGCCCGTCTGTCCAATCCTGCCTGCCCGTCTGTCCGATCCTGCCTGCCTCGCCTGCCCTGCCCGTCTGTTCTACCCTGCCTGCCCGTCTGTCCGATCCTGCCTGCCTCGCCTGCCCTGCCCGTCTGTTCTACCCTGCCTGCCGTCTGTCCGATCCTGCCTGCCTCGCCTGCCCTGCCCGTCTGTTCTACCCTGCCTGCCCGTCTGTCCGATCCTGCCTGCCTCGCCTGCCTGCCCTGTCCTAAACCCTCAACCCGGCTTCCTCGTTCGTCCCTCCCCATCGTCACCTCGTCCTGTCACCACGTGTAGGACTGACTTCCCCAGCTACGGAACCTTTGCTTGTGAGCGTACCGGTCTGGGGGCTTCTCTCAAAAGTGCCACACCTGCAGCTGTCTGTGCTAGGGGCCTGGGGGACAGGATTTAGCTGATCGAGTAGTATGTACCTGTCTGAAGATGGAAAGGCTGAAGTCCAAGTGAGAGATCAGCAGTTGTCATTACAGCAGATGCTGGGGGAAAGTGTATAAGAACTCTGCAGATGCTCAGAAAGATGTCAGAGAATGAGAAATTACATTTTGGAAGCTTTTTGTGGATCGTATAAAGGCCTGTGAACAAACTTGGCAACGCAAGCTTTTAGACTCTTGGTTAGGTTGTACTGGGATGATTGCAAAGGCGGAAGGAGCAGAGCAGCTATAGAATGCCAACACCCAGTGGCCCTGGGCAAAAGACCCCCACATTCTCTCTTCTCTTCTCTTTCCTGCAAAACCAGAATTTTTTAGTTTAAAAGCAATCTAGATGACACGAATCCTTCACAAGATCCTGCAGTCTTTTAAAGTAACCAGGGTATTCAGCTCACTAGACCCCAGTCTGGATATTAGCAGATATCAGTCACCAAAGGAAATTAAGTTGCCACTATTCCTGCTGATAGTTGAACAGCACCCCTTTAGTTCAAGGAATGCCTCAGCGATCTTTCGACTGATGGAATCAACGTTGGTGGGGTTAAGGGCGCAGTGTTCTGCAGATATATTAGCCGCTGACACCTTCAAGGTCCATGGAGCAAGACTTAAAAATGCCTAAGGAAGCCTTTCAAGGACAACATAAGACTAACATTTGCCTGAAACTGAAAGTATATTCCTGAAACTTTCCTCCAGGTCCCAGGGCCACATTGTGTCTGCTGAAGGGACAGTGGCTGACCCCGCCAAGACTTAAGCTGCTCAGGACTATCTTATCTCATGGCATGTGAAGAAAATTCATCAGTTTGTTTGGAAAAAGGCCTGGTATCACTAATTCATTCCACACCGTGCCAGTGTCACAGCTGCCCCATCTGTCTGCACACTGACCGCAGTGACATGGGGTCTGGACCAGTTTTAGCAGAAATTAAAAAATGAAAGGATGTGACTATGGCAAATACATAAGGACTGCTAACTGGCTTTTGCTAAAAGCAAAATCTCCTGGAGACTCACACACTGGACGCTCCATTCACAGTCAGTCGAGCTCATGCTAACCCCTGATGTTTTGTTTTGTACCTTTACAGTGACTGTACCTCTTCATGCCATTACCTCGGCACCTCTGCCCATAGACCTCAGAGGGGCTCATACTTCCCACTTACAGTGAATTTTTCATTGATGAAGTAAACAGGGGGATAGAGCAGGAATCTAACAGAAATCGCTGGCATATCACTGGCATGTTTCTGCTAGGGCGCTTTTAAAGCCATGGGTCTCCAGTGCCAGTGTTTCCCAACCTGGTCCACCGGCTTCTTGCTATCTGTAGTAATAGTTTGTCTGTGTGTTGTATACTTTATACTTATTTAGCCTGCAATAATTACTGGAAAAATACTGCAAATTAATCTAACTTGCATTCTGATTAATCTGCTGAATGGTGTATAAATAATGAATTCTTATTCCTGGTTGCTATAAGCACTCAACTGTATTTACAGCCCCTGTTAATTAACGAAAAAGCTTTTGTATATTGGCTTGCAAGAAGGTCAACTTTGTATCAGAAGGTAGTTGTAATAAATCCAGGAAATCTTTGTACTTCCTGAACTTTAGCAACCAAAATCCCTTCAAGATTATGAATTGCAGATGACAACATTGTTAACAGTATAAACACTGAAAATGATGTTTGAATGGTACTGAACTGAAGCAATTGCTAAGTTCCAGAAGCTTCTAAAAGAGAATAGGCAGCCAGCCCCAGCAGGGATAAATCAATGCAGATGTTAGCTGCCTAGCTCTTCCTTGAGTAGTTAGCGAACTTCACCGTTCAGATACTACTGAGACAAAAACAAAAGAGAGAACAGCCGTATTCTTGTGGAGAGGATAATGGGAAAGTGTAATCACAGAGCGTTCCAGCTGGGAAGTCTTAGCAATACAAGCTCAGCCTGCAACCAATAAATACGCCATAACTGCATCTGAAAACGGCTTTAAAAGGCAAGCAACTGTTTTTCTATTGTTTTTTTTTTGTTTTTCATTTAAGTCATAACTTCTTTATTCCTTGGGGAGGTGTGTGGGTCAGTGGGCTGGGCCTCTGCTCCTGTGATGAGGAGGGTGCTGGTTCAAGCCTCAGCAAAACAGTCACATGTCTGTGGGCCCTTGAGCAAGGCCCTTAACTCCCAGCTCCAGGGGCACCGCATGCTGGTTGACCCTTAGCAGTGACCCCCCCCCCAAGCTTGCTCTCATCTATTTGTATGTATATATGTCTCACGGAGAGCAACACAGAGTAGGCCTAAAGCAAATTCCCCACAGGAATTAATATAGTATTACTGTCTCGTTCCATTACAGCAAAGTTCTGATGAAGCATGTGTTACCCAGCCTTCTATTACAATGAGCTAAGCGACCTATCAGAAAGTAACACTGTGTCATGTGACCATGAGCATTACCCACAATGGACTGGCGGGATGGAGAACATTCCATGATATAATTACATCAAATTAAGATATATATGTTTAGCAAACTGCAGTCAGCATTTGTTCAGTTCTTTCCTGCCTTACTGTAACTACCAGTAGGTCTCTTAATTAAATTAAATTAAATTAATTAAATCTTAGTAACATAATGGAGGGGTTCTAATTGAGAGTGATGCATTTGTGTAATTCAGCTTCCTATATCAAAGTGCTGAACACAGCAGAAACAATGGCATAGAATATTGTAATCAGGTATGGTCAACTAACAGCACCAATATAAAATATTTGGCAGTGACCAATCTGCATGCCCCATAGTTCAGTCTGAACTCCCCAGGGCCACAATGTTTATGCGGTATTCCGAGGGCACACATGCTGTCAGTGATGCAGCTGACTGACAGGCCCAGCGTCCAATAGTATCTCTGAAAACCGTCACATTGAGGCATGGAACCTTCAGCAACAGCACAATCAACAAATACAGAGTAAAACATGACCATGAGCAAACTCACAACCACGAACAAACTCACAACTACAAACAAACTCACTCGTGATGCACTGGGGTCGTGCAGATAGGTATATTCTCTTCAGAATACACAGACACTGCCCAACGGAATGCGGTTATATATAATGAAGAGATTAGAATTACAGGTCTATGAAGCGTGGAGACTCCATGACCTGTGCCTGAAAGGCTGCCTTCAGATCAAAATATAGCCTTTAAATGGGAAACCCATCACACAGAGCCTGTGTTCTCACAAACAGTCCATTTAATATTACATTGTACATTAAGTAGTTAAGGGGAACTCTCTCCTGTTTAAATATGGACATCAAGAGTTACATTTCTGAGAATAAAGCATTTCACACAAGGCAGGAGAGATGTTGAGCTGTGAAACTCCCCAGTGTTACGTAGATCGTAGACAATGGTTTGACAGCAGACAAGCAAAGCCATCCAGCACAACCTGCTACAGGCAAACATGTCATGAAACACTCGCCAGGCAGGTGTTAGAACACATAGACCATGACTAACATCGTCCACTTACATATTTATCGGCTCGCTTCGGCACAGCACCAGCCAGGCGTCAGGACAGTGAGGTCACATGGCCACTTAATGGTATGACAACAGAAGCCAGCAACGCTGTAGATGAAATCTGCGATCTGAGAGCCCCGTGCCAGGAGGGCATTCCGCGTATGCAGGTGGGTACAGAACGTGGTCAGAACGCTTCTCAAGGCAAGAACTCAAATGCATAATCTCATGGGAAAACCTCAAGCTGCACTGAACAACCCCCGGCGGACACTGTTGGCACGCATCAACCGAGTAACTAAATATCTACACTGAGGTCTCATGCTTCACCAAGAACCTCTCTGCAGACAGACAGACGGACGGACGGACGGACGCGCGCACAGAGAAGGAAGCCGGGTACGAGCGGAGGGGCTGTGAACGACAGAGCAGGAAGCGAGCGCACCACAGAGCTGAGCCACACACGTCCGTGGCCCTTGCGCCTTCTGCAGCCAAAGAGCATGCAAACACAGGCTGGCTTGCACAGATGCAGACAGGCAACCACAGGTACACAAATACACGTGTCTGCTCCCATATAGCTCATTATGGAGGGGCATAACTGTGTGAACTGTGCACCAGTAAAACCAGGCAACAAAAAACTAAATAGAAAATAAAAAGTTTTTTCACAATTTAAAAAATATTTTTCTCTGTTGTTTTCTGTTTCTTTTCAAGCCTTTCGTGGTTTTCTATCATTTATTTGGGAAAATTTCCAAAGTAGGTTAGAAAAAAGGGCACACACTGTCACACATACACAAACACACACACATACATGAACGCATCAACCAGCACTGCAACATGTTGCTCAATGTCGTGCCAGTGTCATAGCACTTAACACCGCCGTCTAACACAACAGCCCCATGGCAAGGCTTTCCCGACGGTCCTAAAGAACAATTATGCCCTATTTACATATGACTCCCACACTCAAAATTCATGTGCACGCACACACACACGCATGCTGTGCTCACCACTATCTAGAAGGAGAGCCGTCCCCAATCTTTGAATAATCTGCTCTTTGTGGACTCGCCACTCTCAGCATGCACGTTTGGTCTTTCGTACCACTTTGATACTTGTCTCGCCTTTGAAAGATGAAACAGTGGCTCACACCCCCCC
>JAODUD010000019.1:10812985-10826564 GCA_026784285.1 Stomatorhinus walkeri | reverse complement strand
AAAGCAGAGGCACGCAGCTGAATGGGAGAAGTGCAGCTCCCAGCGAAATTAAAATACCCGCAGCACCAGCACAACATCCAAAGTTAAGCAAGCAACCGTCCCTGACACGTTTTCCAGGGTTCCCCCAGTTCTGGCAGAATAAATTTCCATGACTTTTCCAGTACCACAAGAAAAGATTCCAAAACCCACAGGTTTGCTTTGGTTGGATTATCATGCAGTTTCAGACAGTAGTGGCGCTTTCATTTATTTCTCTCCAAGTCGGAACTCGGATGAAAACGTTACTTCCCGTCGGAAACACGCCTCTTTTATGACGTTGAAATCGGACAAGTTTTGTTGTCCGAGTTGCCCCCGTGATGTAGTTTCAACATGGCGGCTTACACACTCAACAGTAATTTTATTTTATAAATCTTCAAAAATGTGTATTTCGTTAAATGTATTAATAGTTATAAATGTAACTGCACGTGTTCGATTTAGAGAATACCATATCATGACCGTAAACAGCATCCTATCATGCAATATCAGATTATCAGACTGTTAGTGTCTTTGGTTTGTTTGTAGTTTGTTTGCCTCTCGAAAAGCGAATATTGCTATGAATGTGCTAAAATATTTTATAAAGCTTTTAATGTGGTTTGACTAGTTCGTGTTTCTTGTTTGTTTGTCTCACGGAAAAAAAAATCTCAACTAAAATATAAAGCAACAACACACAGCAGCGTGTTCATGGAGGCAGCCATGTTTGTTCCGAGATTTGGTAGCTCGAACGGGAGAGTCTCGGACGTGTTGTCACTCAACTCGGAATTTCAACTCGGTCGAGCGGGCATGACATGACAGATTTTCCAAGCATTTTTTATTCAATTAAGTTTTTTTCATTTCTATTTTGCTTTCTTGTCTCGGTTTAACTGTTTTAAATCTTGTTTTTTATAAAGCACGTTAACCCTTGTGTATGATAATATAAACGTCTCATAAGGAGACCGAGAAACGTTCTCAATACCACACGAACAACTAAAAACTATATGCTGTAAACTAAGACATTTACAAGGTAATTCCATGAAAAGCTCTGTAAAAGTATAAATGTGTATTTTAAGGTAAGATGAGCCAACAGGCTAGTAGTTGCCTTAACTGAAAAAAATTCACTCCAGTCATCAGAGAAAAAAGTTACTAACGTACAACATCAAAACATTTACATTGCAATAATATATGGCATGGAATAAATAAACTTGTAACTATATCATTCAGTAATACAAAGAATAAAACAACATACCGTTCACATTGGCCTCAATAACTAAGTTAATTCCCCTGCACTTCTTGTTATAGTTAAGCGTGCACCTGACATCAGTGGCTGAGAGCGCATGTTCTGCAGCCACACCCTTCTCAAACTGGATGGTTGCCTAGCTGCAGTGATCACGCAATGGGATTTGTAGTTTTATCACCACGCAGACACCGGTGCAGACCAAAAAACACAACCGACGGATTAGTGCTACAGCATTTCACTATTTTATGCGGACAACGCTTCTTGGGAATGAACGGAGATAATAATTGTAAGACTTTGGTAAATTAAATTTAAGACCTAGGATGAAAATCTGGGAATTTTTAAGACATTTTAAGGTCTTAAATTTAACTTTCTGAATTTTAGACTTTTTAAGACCCTGCAGGAGAGCAGTGAGCCTAACGATGGTGTGAGCAAGAACTGGACAGAGGGATGTGCCACTAGCACACCAACTCAGGAATGGGGAGCAATGGAGAGAGCGCCCCCCTGTGGAGCACATGCTTTCCAGCGGCTCAGGAATCCCTCCCTATCACAGACATAACTTCCGATGCCAAAGAAGCCAAATAAACAGATTGATGGCAAATAATGCAGTTTTCTATCTTAAATCTGAGCGAATCCGACACCTCTTCATTGCCGGTTAAACGTTTTAATGGGGATTCAAAGGCTTTTATTGCATTCAGCGGAAGTACTATCTAGCTCACTGTAGTGCTTTAGTTTCAGTTTATATTCATTCTGAATGTACTAATGTGCTTAAGAGTCTGATTTCTGCTTTCGCTCCCGATGATACAAGTACATTGTAGAGCTGGCTATTCCACGAGCAGCCAGAGGAGGGCACTCCTGCACAGTGAAACAAGCAATCCACAGTGCAACGTTCAGATTTAATGTAAGACATACTGAAGTCTGGCTCTCCATTTCATGTACGTCATACATTTCAAATTCACATGCAAACTCACTGTTATTTGAATGTGTGTGTACATATTGCCTGACACTTGTGTACCTGGCAACTTGGAATAAAAATGAATGTGAATTTTGGTTTGAATGTGAGTTTAGCAGTCCACCTGTCCTTCTGAGTACCATCCTGAAGATTAACACGCACCGGTTTGCCGCTGCAGAATTCTATTATTAACGGGTTAGAAGATGGATGGATAGACTGTTACAGCAGGGCATCACAACAGAAGGGAGGGACCATCCAGCATACAGAGAACTGAACAGAACATGAAGGGGGAACCCCAAAAAAGGACCAGAAGGGGTCAAAACAAAACAGGAACTAATTTAAGAGTGACGACATGGTGACCACAAAGACGGGGAGATAACCACAGCTACTGACACACAGGAATCGCTGAATACTGCAACTCAGGCCAAAGTCACAATGACTGACTAAGGAACAGAACGAGGCCAGGCAATTAAATACTCACACACATCAAGGGCTAATTAGGGGCAGGTGTGAACTATTACAAACTAGGGGCAACAAAGAGTGGGTGAGGAGGTGAGGTCAGTTAACAGAGGATCAATACCAAGTGTGGCTAGAAAGCAAGGTAAATAAAGGACAAATAAAGAAAAAAGCAGTCAAAAATACAAACAGTTGAGGCTGAGATCAGGTAAAACCACCTGCTTAGTCCGTTAAGCCAGGCAACAGGCAGGGGAACAGGAAAACACTAGCTGTTAACAACCTGGGAAATAGCAGGAGATTGGAAGACCAGCAACACCCAGTGGTTAAACTGGGAAATGACATATGGACCGGGGCATTACATGATCCAATCCAGACATACAGTAGACAGAGAGAGTGCAAATCCATGTTCAAACTGCTTACTCTCAGGCTCCAGGCACCTCACAATTATCTCATGTAGCATCAGTCACAAGGCATGGACCACCCTGGATGGGATTTCAGCGTATCATATGCACGCAGTATTTGATATAAATGTATGTAGTTATTTGCAAGTGAGTTTTAGTTATTTTTCAACACTGTGAAAAGAGAACTAGCTGAATTTAAGCTAGTGCAAGACTTGCAACAGTTGGGTACACAGAACAGAAAATGGCTGGATAAACCATTGAAATGGCTTCTGCTTTGTGTTATAAAGTGAGAAAGCCAAACTGGTTACTTCAGGGAATGACCCAAGGGTTGCTCGCTGAAATGAGGCTTGGTGAGGAATAACAGAGCACTCGTCTTTGCGAATGTTTGTGTTGTGATGATCTGTAAGGGTTTGTTAGGACATGTTTTCAGTGTGTCTAATTGTCCCCTTGGATGCAGGTCGGTACTGCTTTGAGCATTTTGTGGTGAGGGTCTCACCCATCTGCTAGAGGGAGGTGCAGGGCATGATTGGGGCTCCTGGATTTCAGAGGCTGAATGCTGCTGCTTAGTTATATTCTCAGTCATGGTCTGGATCTGAGACGGCTTCTGCACCGTCAGCAGGTCCTGGATGGGATTAATGTGACAAGCATCTCCCCACGATAGCACAGCGGTCCCATGATAAACATCCAAAAGTGCCAGTCTGGGACAGTAAAATATTTGCTATTAATTCAAGCTGGCCAAGGACACCACTGCGATCGCTCAAAAAATAAATCAGCACCGTCCATCAGAGCAGGAGAATGCAACAGCCAGCCCGTCAGCAGCCCATCTGTTCCGCTTGTCTGAAACACAAGAAGACCCAGAGGTCGGTCTGCTCCATCGTGCCTGTGCCCACAGCTCCCAGCGAGTGGCCATCAGCTTGGCCACGCCCTCGAACCCTTTCACGTATTCGTCGCAGACAGCAGCGTTCTCATTACTCTGACAAGAGTCCTACTGCGTCACATCTCACACTCGCTGCACTTTGGTGCCCCCTGCGTGCCCGTCTCAACACTTGCAAATTGAAACATTGTCTTTAGCGTCAGGGCTCCTTCTGCTGGAAAGCTTCAGACTAGGCTGAGGAACATATGGCCGCTGGAGGCATGGAGAATTATCACGAGCGTCATTTAGGATGTGGAAGCCAAAATGGCACACAGTACATGAATTAGGTCACACTGTCACACTCATTGAAGGGTAGTAAATTAAACACCATATATGAATGTATAGAATCTGTGCTTTCAGTCCTGCAAGTGATAGTGTCAAGAAGAGACTTAAGCTGATAAGTGGTGGAAGTCAATATCACCACACAACAGTCAATATCGAAAAAGATGAACACCTACTGGGACGGTCTCAGATTCCACTGGGCTGTTTTCTGACTCTTGCTAAGGGGATACTGTAAATGAACACACTATGCTTGCAGTATGGAATCTATATCTTTATTTTATATTTTATAACACATGTTAAATATTTTATATTTTATAACACATGTTAAATATCAGAGTAAGAGTGCTTAAAATCTTTTTTTTTTCTTTTAATATTTTACACTTGAAGGAGCGTGACTTTTCTTATTGCTTGGTAAGACCTCTGTCCTTCATTAATGCTGGCAGAATCAAGAGTAGAAAAAGATGGCTACACCATTAGATCCATCTATTGATATTGTTTCATTATATTTTACAGTACAGAATGAAGTAATTCTTAACTATTCTCCAATATCGCATGAGGGCCTTGCCACCCCTGTAACAGGCCCTCAAACTGCCTGTTTCCTGCTGCCTCCCTCATGACTGTATCTTTCTGATACACCCTGCAGCATGGTTCCCTCATGAGGATGCTCTTGGGGGATGACTAAGGCGCCAGCAGCTACAGGACCCCTGCTTCCATTGGGCCACTTTTCCACAGCATCATAGCTCCTAACTCTGTTGTGAGGTTAGCATGTAGGAGATTTTTTTCTGCAATATTCTGTATTTTGTGTCAGTGTAAAAGACTTATTGTGAGGTCAGCGTATCATAAGGCTAATTTCTGTGACAGACAAAAGACGTTGCGAGAAATGTCTTTATTTTTGATTATGTTCAGTACATGTATAAGTAACGGCAAAGTTATATTCATGTTCACACCTTTTAAATTTATTATGTTAAAGCAGGTTACAGTGAGAACTACAATTTGTGGGCGGAGTGAAGCTCTGGGAGATGCCCACACAACAGGACAGTTAGAGGACACCACAACTTATTGCTCAATACAAAATAGTCTCTAAGTATAATAGTAACAATGATCAGTAACAATAAGAGTAATAATAACACCCCACAGAAACAGTTAAACCACTGGATAATACTATTTATAATATAAAAACAAAGGACCTCAAGGAGGGCAGCGAAGAAGACGTGGTATTTGTTAGAATTCTGCACTAGTTTACATTGTATCACCTTTCTTATTCAGCTTGTCTTAAACACAGCAGGTATCTAAAGCCAGGAGAGACCGGGGACAGTAGAGCCCAGGTCTAGGCAGGAGAGGGTTAGGGCACTCGCAGTGTGTTAGAGCTTCAATCGGGCATGTATGTATAATGTGTTCTGTACAGTCAGCCAGCTAATCAGATTTGGAACTCAGCTCTCCAGAAGTCAGCACACAGACCGTCTTTGCACCTGTCTGTAGCTCACACAAACTGTCTTGCAGCTGTCTATCACTCACACACCATTCACACAGACCATCCTGCATCTGTGTTGCTCACCCAAACTCTCCTGCATCTGTCTGTCACTCACACAGTCTGTTCTGCACCTCTCTGTCCCTCACACAAACCATTCTGCACTTGTCTGTCCCTCATATAGACTGTTCTGCACCTGTTTGTCACTCATATATACCATCCTGCACTTATCTGTTGCTCACAGACCATCCTGCACCTGTCTGTCCCTCACATAGACCATCCTGCACCTGTCTGTCCCTCACACAGACTGCCTTGCACCTGTCTGTCTCTCAAACAGACGGTCCTGGACAGAATATCCTCCACCTGGAACTCAGCAGTAGATACCTATGTGTTTACAGCACTGAGCTAATAGCCATTTTGCTTTAGCACTCTATAATTACTGCATTATTTACACTGATTTGTACACCCCCCTCCCACAGCGTATACAGTTTTTAGAGCCACAGGCTATTCAGTTCTCCTGATGGATCACTTACAAGGACCAAAACATTAGCACATAAAACCTGGTTCCTGGTCTGACAGTGAAAGCAAACAGCCCCCTTCCCATCTGGCCCCCAGCACCTCTGAAATAAACCAGCTGACTTTCAACAGCCAAGCAATTTCCTTAATTCCTCCTCAAGTACCTCTGGCCCTACTCACCCCCCGATTTCTGAATGAAGATCTAGACATCCTTAATCACTGGCGCTAACAGTTAACAGGTCCCTTTGTCCAACCAAAACAG
The DNA here is from genome assembly GCA_026784285.1 of Stomatorhinus walkeri. Lineage (NCBI taxonomy): Eukaryota > Metazoa > Chordata > Actinopteri > Osteoglossiformes > Mormyridae > Stomatorhinus > Stomatorhinus walkeri. The sequence goes on along the minus strand of JAODUD010000019.1, from coordinate 10,820,068 downwards.
CACCGGGGAGGCAGCAACGTTGACGCCAAGGTGGGGAAACATTTTGCTGTTGAATTACACTCTTGGCAAACGCAGTACACCAGAGCAGTGATGATGGGCTAGCAGAGAGTCTGGGCTGAGCTCAGGTATTAGACGGGCAGAGACACTGACACAGGACCACTGAGGATAAAGTCACGCCCCGAGCCACCATTACAGGGTGACAGGGAGCACTGGAGCAATCGGGGCTCTGTTAGAAGCATGGCTTATGGTCACAGAGGAGATCCAAACCTCTGCATTCAAGGGCTATTTAAACATGAGCGTAGCAGTCAGTTTCTCGTGAGCAGATGACAGTCACGGTCTCTCTGTGAAATGTAGGTTCCACTAAGACCACTTAGCAAGACACTCTCTCTTAGCGATCCTGGCAGCTGTAAACTGGTGCTGGGTTGCTAAGTGGTTACGTTAGCTAATAGCCCTTCTTTGGGTGAGATGTGTCTGTGAGTGGCAGGGCACACTTTCGAGGGCGTCACTTTACGATCAACATTCAGACAGAGTCCCACTAAAATGGCCTGGAAAGGAAGAACGCACCAGTTGACAGCTGATCAGGGCCCGACCCCCTACTGGGTGGGACAGGGGCTGCCAGACCTGCCCAGCAGCAAGTGCTCTCCACTGAGTCCTAAATCTCACTAAACACCATGCTAACATACAGAGTCACAGATTTCATAGCCTTACGTAGAGCTTCTTTAAGCAGTAGCATCAGGTTGGGGATGCGGCTGTCATACTGTTTATGATCACCTGTCTGGTGCGTAGAAGCTCACAGATGACTCAAGACTACTTTTAATAAAGACCAGTGATTGTATTTTAATAATTTATCGGACACTCTAACAGGGTCAGAAGTGTGCAGTGGTTTGGGAGAGACCTTGGTATAGCATGGCAGTGATAAGGATCTAATGGTATGACAAAACACCAAACCAAATCACAATCCTTTCACCTGCTAAGAGAGCCAATTTTATCAGCAAAATGGGACTAAAGTCAGTGGGAATCTTGTTTGTGTTCGTGTGTCCAGCAGTTTTTATCATGACTCAATGTCGCATCTCCACAAACTCCTTAAAGAACAGACCCACACCTCCACGTCGGTCCCTGTAGTGTGACATGAATGTGAGGGCTGATAAATGAACACATGGTGCTGACAGTCTTGAAGCCTCTTAAATGAATGAAATGATAATGTGTGAAATTTGTGACTCAGTCCAGCATGTCATGAAGAACAACAGGCTAAGATGGTCTCCAAGCCAGCTCTCGGGGACCTTCAGTCGGTCATTTTGCTAGGGTGGGAGGGAGGGACGAAAAACATGGACCACCACGGGTCCCCAAGGACTGGGGTGGGAAAAGCTGTTCTGAGAGTGAAAGATGGTGATAGTGAATCCTGTATGAAAGTGGCTTCCTGTGCTGCAGAAGTTAGCCTGTGATCAGGATATACTGTACACACTGACACATTTGTGGTAAGAAAACCGCCACAATTTTCATACTAAATACAACTGTGAATATTTCTCTAAAGGTGTCTAAAACCACCGTAGCAGTAAAGATTTTATGCCTGTTTCTCCTCTAGTGTGGTAATGTGTATTTTTAATTCAGTGAAACATCGTCCAAAGTTCCCCGCCCTCACAGGAAGTCTAAATATGCCTCGATGTTGCAAGTTATGGCCACTGAGTTGTTTCCCTATAATGTGTCTTGTAATGATGTTTGTAATGGAAATGATGGTGTTCTTCTGCCGGACAATAGCACACATGCATGCAGACACACTCCAGTTCTCCTGTAGTGCCCAGCCACCATTCAAGGGCCTGGCTTTGGCATGATCATCGTAGTAAGGCCCAGGTACTACAGGGGAAGGGGCTGTTGGACCGGCACTGACCCACAAGACTCCCTGCTGCCAGTGAGTTCTGCGTGCCTCCAAGGCCCGGTTTGGTTTGAGCGGGAAGGTGATTGTCTTTGTAGTGGAGACCCTGGCCTGCCCATCAGTGGCAACACACATCCCTGTGTCGACCCACTGGCACCAGGGAGCTCCTTGGGTCCAGTACCATGCAAGTTCTTCTACAGGTGGAGATATGGAGGCGGGATGTTATGGATTCGTATGTCACAGAGACCGACTCCTTTCTCTGATCCGCGTGCCGTGCGTTTGTCCCATGTCCTACTCCGTAACATGACTGCGTCAACGATTTCCATTGCAAGTTCAGCGTAATGCAGCAACCTGCTCCCCTCAAAACAAGGGGGTGCTGTCTGACATGACGAAGGATGAAAACCTCTCTGACATTCATGCCTCAGTGACTAAATTTCCAACCAGGGTCACATGCTTCGAACGTGACTGTCTTGGTCAGTGACGCCGTGTTCCTCGTCCTGATACATTATATGTTACTGTGTTGCTATGCTTCGTGAATGATGTGAGGCTTTCATAGGAAAGCACTGAAATACAGGGTCGCTGCCATCATGTAATGTTTCAAGGCCCGGGCACACACAGGTGTGCCGTGCCCACATCTCTGCACCTCCACCATCAATCCAGGATGTGAAATCTGTGCTACAGATTAGCTCAGTGGGCCTCTAACAGGCCTCCTGAGAACTCCAGACGTTACTGCTACAGTATGGTCCTCGGGGAAGCCGCCTGACTCTATCAGAAACTTTGACATCTTGTGCGCGCGCGTGTGTGTGTGTGTGCGTTTGTGAGAGAGAGAGAGAGAGAGAGAACCTTACACACTGCTGTGTAGTTTCAGAAAGGTCCACATTTGTGCATTACCATTCTATCCCCCCACCCGCAACAGCAATAGAGAGGAAGTTAAAGGGACAAGAAGCAGGCATAGAGAGAGCATGAGACGGCAGGGAATGGTGGATCTGCGTGTCAAGGGGACAACGGGCAAAATGGGAAAAACATGTCCTGACATTACAAACAGAAGTATTCATAGAGGGATACAGCAAGGAAGAGACAGGGAGGGGGAAGGGAAGGAGGAAAGGAGTGTGTCGAGGAAAACAGAAGAGGCCGGCGGCCATCTCTAATGACACCCCCACCCCTGGTAAGGCCCCCCCTGGGGCTCAGCAGGAGACCTCCATGGTGTGGTTGAGCTGACCCACGCCGTCACTGCTGTCCGAGTGGGTGCAGGGGCGGGACCGTGAGCCCTCCACGGAGCCAGCGCTGGTGAGGGAGGCCGTCCGCGAGCGTGCCAGGCGGGTCATGCTGGCCGAGGGCACTGGCGAGGGCAGCGGGGAGACAAAGGTCAGACACTGGAACGCCATACTGTGGGGGGCGGGGCCAACGTAAAAACACGCGACTCTGTTACTTCCCCGAAGGGAGAGCAGGCAGGAGAGCAGCATGCATGCTTAGTGCAGCAGCAGCTTATAAATGGACAGGAGAAAAATACAACAGTGAAAAAAATCAAGTTCACAACTGCTTAGGCGGCCACAGGTGGGTGGCCCTGTGTCTACATTTTCACGCATACTGCTGGTACGGGCGCAGCTCATAATTCAATATCCTGCATCAAAGTGTGAGAACAACAGGCCGGGGACATGGCATGGGGCGTTTTACTGCTTTCCCGGCAATGCATGGAAATCTCTCCCATCTGGCTCTATGGAAGGCCAGCCCATGGGACTCCCTCCACATGCAGACATTCATAAAACCAGCAGCGTTTTATGAAACATGGTGCGACACAGTGCTGTGAAGCAGCCTCCCAGCGATTGGGTTTCTGGTCCATCCAGACACCATGCAATGCAGACCTGGAGGTGGGGGTGGGGGGGTGCTCTGAAGGGGGCTTTTCGGGACGAATCTGAAGATCTACCATATGGACAATAAAGCACGGACCAAGTAGGAACGAGCACTACCACAAGGGAAAATGGAGTTGAGAGAAGCACTGTGAGAGCAAAATGCCTGGGTGTGGAAGGTGGAGCACATCAACAGGAAGTGGGGACAAGTAAACAAGAGCAAGTACCTGGCCCCCCACTCAACCTTCGATCCTTTATATTAGCAACTGAGAGAAGGAGCAGGGGAGACACAAAGGGGCAAGATTAACACATCCGCCCACAACAGACAACACAGTGCTAGACACCTAGCACACACACACGCACACACAAACACACACGCACACGTAGACTTGCATGAACGTAACCCAAATTCCAACAATGACAACCTTAACCCCTACCCAGACCTAACCTTAACCATAAGTTGCCAAACAAAATACAAGACTTATAGCATTTTTAGTGCTTGATTGCAGTAATGGATTTTTATTTTAAAAATTCTTCCCCCCCCCCCCCCTTGTGGGGACCGAAGAAACGGTTTCCCCAACGTCAAAGTAACAAGTTTTCACCACATTGTGGGGACATTTCGTCTCCACAATGTACTGTATACCTGGCATACACACACAGGGACACACAGGTTTGTAATTGTATCTTTGTGGGGACTCTCCATTCATTTATATGAGGAAAACTCTAATCCCAACATGATGACCTTAACCCCTATCTTAATCCCTTAAGTAATCCAATGAAAAACAAAACTTTTGACATTTTTAGTTTTTTGATTCCATTCACAGATCTTTGTGGGGACCTGAAAAATGGTTCCCACAACATCGAAATCACAGGTTTTTATTACATTGTGGGGAACGTTTGGTTCCCCACAATGTAATATAAACATAATCCACACACACACAGGCACACACAACACATCAAATGGTGTAAGCACGCACAGCTTACATAAAACACACATATACATAATAAACACACTGCACAGTACAAGTACAATCATACACACATAGACAAAGAAAAGACAGCACACATAAAACAAAAGTGATTATCTGATTAAAGTCGGAGTAGAAGGCCTAGAGTCATGCTAAAAGTGTCATTTCCTAATTCTGATCCCCTGCTAGATAAGCTGTATTAACTGGATATGATTCAGTGATACAAAGGCTAATGGTAAAAGCTCTTTGCTGATTATGGTTCTCATGTACAAATCCTCATGCTAAAAGTTCTGTTCGCTAATTATGATGCCCAGGTACGTATGCTAATACTAAAAGCTCTTTTTAGCAGGCAAGATGCCCACGGTACATATGCTAATTTAATAAGCTCCATTGACTGCATAAGATTCCCCGATACATAGGCTAATAAGTCTCCATTGAATGGTTAGGGTTGCCTGATACATAGGCTAATGCTAAAGTCTCCATTGAATGGTTAGGGTTGCCTGATACATAGGCTAATGCTAAAGTCTCCATTGAATGGTTAGGGTTGCCTGATACATAGGCTAATGCTAAAGTCTCCATTGAATGGACAGGGTTCCCTGGTACACAAATTCAGTGAATGGATATGAATAATTGGTACACAGGCTAATGCTAAAAGTACCATTTCCAGGGCAATCTTAAATATGTGACTGACTGTGTGTTACTATGGTTTTCTAGAGCCCAGTTACAGACTCTAGTCACCCAGTAAGGCCATACTGCTTTCCAGGACCACATATGAGCAGCACTGCTAGATCATATTTAAAATCCAAGTTATGACTCTAGCTAAAGCACCTAGACAAAATGGAAGCTGGCATCATCCATGTAAATGGAGAGGAATTAGTTCACGGTGACAGACAGAGGGCAAAATGCTGGACACGCAGCTGCAGGGGTGTCTGCCTGTCTCCTGCCATCTTCTGAATGAAACAGGCATGCCTTTCCAGCCCCTGAGGTTAGTCATGAAACACCATTTACACCTAAGAGCCTCAGAACTTTAAAACAGAGAGATAAAGGGTCCTGAACCATAATATGTTCTCTCACACATGCTCTTACTCGTGTTTCCATGCGCATTGTTGTGTACTTACTATAACCCATTCCCTGGAGGAAGTATTTGAAAGCTTCAGTCAGTTTTCCAGGCTGAAAAACAAACAAGCACACCTCTTTACACATGGCCTATGGACGCCCCCCCCCTCCCCCCCCAACACCATGCTTGGATGGAATCCTCCTGAGCAGCCCTGCCAGCGTGCGAGCGCCCACGGACCATGGGCAGATGGCCTGAACGTCACGTCCCAGACTACTTATTCATCCTTTCCATGGCTCCTCGCTGTATTCATTCACCACATGGAAGTAAGATATAGAGGGGCAGCAAAGAGGCATCAGGGGTGGGAAACACAAGGGGGGGTCAACCAACCTGTGTGATTTGGGGCAGTCCACCGGAGTCCGCCATCTAGGAATGCAAGAGAGAAAGATGAGTATATAATTCATACTGTGGATTTTTATTTTCAGATGGTTAGTACTAATATATTGCTAGTATATTTCTAACAAAAATCTACAGCTCATTAAAGTGGGATAAATTATTTCAATTAGTCTAATCTAGTGTTTCTCACACTGGTCCTTGGGGACTGGGTTGAGAAATACTGGTCTAACCAGACTGTTGGGTTGACTATGAAATGTACGGCGCTTTTACCTTCAGAAAGGTGGTATTAGTGGGATCCAGCTTGGAATTGCATTCGACCTTGATGAGGGACAAACACAATAAACATAAGAGGTAAGAAAGAACCAGGGAACAATGAGAAATGCAGGGAGGGGAGAGAGAAAACAGTGGAGAGACAGGGAACACAGGAGGAAGGAGGCGGGGGAGAGTACCTGCAGGTATGGTGGGAGGGAGAATTGGGCCACCCAAATGCGGCAGGTTGGTGCAGTGGTGAGTCATGCTGTATGCAGCTCAGACCCTACAGCTGCCTGCGGTCACGCCCCATTTCCCAGTTGACATGGGCTCTTGGTCAGCCCTCCTGCCCTCGCATCCCTCCCTCTGCTCTCTGTGCCAGCTCTGCTCACTCATCGCCACGAGGAAGAGCTTGAACGTTAATCTGACCTCCATCTGTCTTTCCTCAGTCTGCAGAGAGGACTCTGCCTGTCCTTTCTCCCAAGGAGGTAGAAGTTGGGGGGTTCCTTGCTCTGTCTTGGAGTAGAGTACAATCTCTGCTGACCATCAACGGCTCCACTGTGGAAGTGGTGAAAGGCACCAGGTTCCTTGGAGCACACGCATCAGATGAGCTCTCTGGGACCAACATCACCCCCCAGACCAAGAAGGCACCACAGCGCCTGCACTTCCTCCGCTGACTGAGAAGAGCACGCCTCCCCT
>JAODUD010000019.1:10759786-10771628 GCA_026784285.1 Stomatorhinus walkeri | reverse complement strand
GGGGGGGGCCCCTGGACTTTAGGGGACCACATTCAGTCGGTTTTGTCAGAATTGTTTGCCCAGACCATTTGGCCCTTGGCTCTACCTGGTCCACACTGCCAGTGCTGCCACCCCACACCTACCCAGCATGCCCCGGGATCCACCTTCCTAGCTGTTATCCTCTCAATGGGCGCTGCCAACCTGAGTTTTTTTCTTTCTGTGTGATAATATTGGCTAGTCGCTGAGATATGTGTATGTATTCAAATGTAGCTAAGTCACCATGCCGGAAGGCAACAACAACCGCGTTTCACTCTTCCGCTCTCCCAGTCCTGTATTCATCTCTCACTGCCCCCACCCCATGCTCTTTCTCTCTCCCAGTCTCCTTGTTTCCATGGGAACCGCGTGTCCTTTCCCTTTAGTCGGAGTCCCTGCAGACTCAGAGCAGGATGTGTGACCATATATGGGCAACAGGTGTTCCACCTGATGGGGGAGACGATGGTGATTAATGCCTGTTTATGTAGGATTTTACCTTTGTGCGTGTATTTGGGGGAGTATCTCAGCAGCGTTTAATGCCAAGAAGCCCACCGGTGGCTTTCCCTCACCAGGAGAATCTTCTACCAGCAGGGTCTTCACTTGGCTGCCTTCCTTCTCCCAAACGCACACGTCGATGTGAAGCCGAACCGCTGGAATCTTTTTTTAGCCTGGGCATTTGCTGCAATCTCAGCGAGTGCTTTCAGGTTCTCACCCCACTGCCTACACCTGCAGGTCACCATAGCATTGAGGTCACATGGACACACACAGTTGACACCGTTAGGGAAAAGCCAGTGTCTCCCGTCTGCAATAATTTGAAAATGTTACTTATTTGACATGTTTGGATATTACACATGCTTGTACACCTCAAACTGGTAATAAAATCTACCTGTTCATTCTGAAAGTGACTCACCCAGGTGTTAGTTGTCCATAGCAATAGCAAAATTTTGACCCTAACCCTAACCCTAACCCCCCAAATATAATTTCAAAAATATTTGCTGTTTATAATGAAATGTAGCTGTACTGTAATTATTAACCTGGTGAGCTGGGGCCTACATCACGAAGTGAGATTTGTTGGTTAGCTAACTAACTTGTCAGATTTTAGGTATCCCATTTTAAATGGACTTTATCTTTGCTCACTGACATTTAGCCCAGACCACCTTAAATCCAACAAGTTATTCTGCTGACCCAAAAATCCTGTGATATAGGCCCCTGATGCTTAGAAAGTGATGCTAGCAAAAATTAAGTTTTTGTCAGTTTTCAACAGCCGTACCCTTTTCTGAAAGTAATACAGTCATTATAGAAATACAAGTAAAATTAATGGAGTGACTTGATAAAATACGAGTAAGCTATACATCTGTACGTTACTGCTTTAAATGACTGTTTTCCTGTACTGTACATGTGCAACCAAAAAACAATACTTAACCAGTTGAGCATAAAGAGTTACAGATATCGAGTACTGAACTGGTTGGTTGAAACAAATTCTTGGTCTGGAGTTTCCTTTCTGGACCTGAAACGCCCACCTCTACGTCTCACACTGGCACACTCTAATGGACACCCTCACCTTGTCAACCCTAAAGTCAAGGAGCCTGCTTTGATGCATCCATGCGCACACACACACACACACACACACACACATAGTTCACATGTCACATTCATTCCAGCTCCCTCTCCATTGCCTTCCAGCACACAGTAAGTTACATTTGGGGAAATACACTTCGGAGATGACAGAGATGCTCACACAGCTAGATAGCTGGGCTAACTTGAGTGGAATGGAGGCTACATGTTGTATCTAATGTGAGGAGCTCTGAGAGGGAGCCAGTCAGACAGAGATGAGCACCCTTCCAGAGAACAGAAGCGTGAAAGGACTCTCTTCATATGCTTATCAGTTCCCCCCAAAGGACACCAGTGAAGAGCATTTCACACAAACTGAGGCCATTCAGAAAACTGCACTGACGGGGTGAAACCTCAAGGATGTAACTACTATTGTACCTTTGAGTGCTGAGCATTTCACTCTGCTGGCTGGATAACACTGTAATTGCTGTGCCATATGAGACACAGCCCAGAGTATGAGTCTTGCTATATGGTATTATACTCCCCGAGTGGGAAATACATATGGGTTTGGGACCAGTCCTTCACCACCACAGTTACTTTCTTGTAAATACAACAACTCAAAAAGTATTTGATGGATCTTTGTTAAACTTTGCAGATACATTTTAACTAGTCTAGCTTTATAATAAATACATAGGTTTATTTCCAAAGTTTAAATACTAATACAACTTTTTGTATTTAGTTTGGGATCCAGTACATTTTATGAGTTTATATATACCCCATTGTGCCTGTGGGCCAGCTAAATGGAGCTTCTGTGTGTACAATCAGAAACAATTTAGCTAGCAGTAACATTGATCTCAGAAGAATATCATCAGTCTTCAGGCCTGCAAGCTGTGTGTACAGCAGGGTTTTTTACTCCTGGGAGGTGTCTGCCAGGTGATGGCCTGGCATCACAGTGGGCAGCACTGTGCTCTCACACTGCCATGCTTGTGGGTTCAGTTCTCGCCCCAGCTATCTGTGCATGTGGAATTTGCATGTTCACTCAGGTTTCTGCCCTTCTGTGTTGCCTGTTTGTGTGTGTGGATTAGGATTATATTACATTATGTGGACCAAATGATCATTTTCAGGTCCCCACTAAGATCAGTCAATGCAATCAAAAAAGCAAAAATGCCAAAAGTCTCGTATTTTGTTTGGTTACATATGGTTAAGGTTAGGGCTGGGTAGGGGTTAAGGTCATTTTGTCGTGATTAGAGTCTGTGTGTGTGTGTGTGTGTGCCCTGTGATGCATCCCGTCCAAGGCGTCCCCTCCCTTGGGTTTCTCAGACAGGCTTCAGACTGTCAGTGACCCTGTGCTGGGTAAGTGATCATGGAGGAAGTGTAGGATTAATGTGAGGTTTAAAATCCACTAAGCTGCCGATGCACAGAGGAGCTGTGATGCAGGTCAGCAGAGCGTGCTGATGCTTTCTGTGTTTTGGATTGATTGAACATCTTCCCAGGAATTTAGGAAATCACAAGGTGGACGACATTTTGAAAACATGAACCCCCCCCCGCACCCCACTACTGAGCTTTCATCCTCCCCTGCCTGGAGGGCTGCGACATGATGGCTGGTTCCTTGCCAGGCTTGATGGGGGCTGTCATGGCCCCCACACACACCGAACACGCTCGGCATGCCCATGACTGGGCAGGACAGCGTGGCCGCCCCCCGCTCGCATGTTTAAAAACGCCCTACTGCTCCACATGGACGTCTGTCTGCATCAATAGTTCATTTCACACTCATCTCCTGCTGGTTTCAGTCTCCCTGGTGCTCACAGCAGACCAGGCCGGGGAGATGAATGACACGTGTATGTGCATGCTGCTGCTGTTCAGTTTAAGAGCAGTCTGAGTCTTATAGGTCCCAAACGTCTGACAACGGCTTACACAGAATTTTCGGTACATTTACACTTTTATCGAATGTCAAATCCAATTTTTGTCCAATTAAACTGTAGCATATTTTGTGGGAGAGTTTTCGGTTTAATTAACTCTACAGCAGTACAACAGCTGGGGCCAATCACAGACTGTTATGCATCGGGTCAGGAGGAGCCCCCTAAGAGCTGCCCCAGCAAAGTGGTTTCATCTCCCTGAACTGTAGAACCAGAGATCAACGAGGGATAATTTATTTTTAAGTGCTAATAATTAGTCTGTGTGCTCCTTTTATATATTATTGCCTTTTAATGAATTACATCTCACGGCCTCACAGTGTGACCCTGAAACAAGGTGCACAAACGTTGCTCCTTAAATCTTGGTTTAACACTAAGTTACATTTAGCCAGACTGGCCATTTATTTTGTAGACTACTCTATGCTTGCGTGTCACTAGTTTGTCTAACTGATCAGCAGTTAGTGCAGAACAGTGAGGGGTGTGATGAATTGCACGACCTTGCTCAGGTCTGATCTGAGGGGAGGCCTTAGCCACGTGATGTGTGGTTAAAGCCCACTGGTGGCCACCTGGCTCCTCTGTGAGATGGTGGAGTGTCGGGGCTTCATTGCACGTCAAACACTCAATTTCAGTGAGGAGCAGAGCCCTGTTCGGCTGGTCTGTAGGCTACCGATGCAGCCTTTGACACCCTCCAAATGTTCTGCTGCTTCCCATTGGGCGTTGTGTGACTCTGCAGGGCTCAGGATCAGAAGGTTGCTGGTTCAAATCCCATGGCTGGCAGAGTAATCATATCATGTTTGGGCCCTTAAGCAGGGCCATAAACCCGTGTTTCTCATCATGGTCTTCGGGAAACCCCAGTCAAACCAGGTTTGTGCTCTCAGCTCCCAGAGGGAGCAAAAACGTGGGACTGTCTGAGGTTCCCTTAGGGCTGTGCTCCCGGGCCTGACCCATATCTCTGATCCTCGCTTGTATGTCACTTTAGATAAAACACCTGCTAAATAAGTAAATGTAAATCTTTGAGGTGTTTGCTGGAGTGCATGAGCTCAAGGTTCGGCCATCACAAGGCAGAATAGCCACACATCTGTGGCAGGACATGCATGAGGGTCTGGAAGTGTGAATTACCAGCTGGTAGCAGCAAGCTAATCGCGCACCTCACAGGTAAGCGGCTGAAGCCCCCAGCACTCGCTGTGTCGTGTAACAGTAAATGTTCCAATAGCAAAAGGCAAAGAAATCGGCATTATATCTCAAGGGGGAGTTTTAGAGGATGATGTCATTTCAGAGAGAGAGAGGTATTCAGTGGCGAGCGACCGTGGGTGGATGTGTACTTTGGAAAAGTGCCGTGTGCAGGTGTTGGAGAGAGCAGGCAGACTGCAAGGCTGAAATCGTGTTGGAGCCGTACCGTCATATATGCGGGGGGGGGGCTGGGGGGCTCCTGAAGAGAGAGCACACCCACCGAGGACTCGACCTACATGACGGTGACACATCACCGTTCTTCACTATTTGTCTACTTCCAGTACGGCGGAGTCCCCACTGGTGCCACGGCAACAGAAGTGTATTACGTGAAATTCCCAAGATCTTTTCAGCTCCGTAGAAGGTTGATGGTTTGACGAGGCCAGTTTTTGTCTCTCATCTCGTTTGTTCATCTGTAACGAGGACTGTCCTCTGTGCTGGGACATGTGTCTCCTTTCATCTTGGAATGGAGCTGCTTTTCACCGATGCTGTGATATAGTCACATGTTCAGGTAGACCCCACTGCCCACAGAGCCCCTTTCTGCAGCTGGCTGTAACCAATGATGTGTTTTATTATTATAAATGCTTCTGACTTTTGTCATTAATATTTTTTCAATTAAATAGCATTAAGTAGTAACTGAGATTTGATTGGTTGATTAGCTATGGTTGAGTAACTATGAACTATACACTGTAAAATATAATTCCTCTGAATAATTATCCATAACTATCCATAGCTGTAATACTCATTTAAATGCCACAACAAAAATATTCCAGGATATAAGATGTTTCATTGGTCCACTGGCTCTTCCTATCATGTGACTTCAGCTGTTATTGTTATTATCATTGTAACCGTCATTATTTCATTATCATCAGGAGCTTCGTTTATGATAATAATTATGCAAAAGTAATATTACAACTTGATATCTTCTATTGTAATAAAAGCTAAATACCTCACAAGGGACCAAGAGCAGAGTGAATCCAGGGATTCCTAGGAAGTTCTGAGCTCATATCCAGAGTGTGCATAGCAGCTCAGGCACAAGTCACGTGTCCAGCTTACAGACACTGTCTGACTGTCTGAAGCAGGTGTGAGTCTGTGTGTGGAGTGAAGCAGTGAGAGGTACACACCCCCCTCGCACGCACCCCAGCACACTGACCCTGCATGCGGACCGTTCCCACCAGCACCCAAAGAACCTCACATTTTGTTTCTACCCCTCTCCTTTATTCCTTCTATCCCTCATTCTCTCTTACATTCTCACTCGTTCTCTCTCTCTCACCGCCTCCCTGCAGAACCACTGAAAATAGCAGCCAGTGGGAAAGTGGGTCAGCTACCACGAGGGAGGGGTACCGTTCAGCAGCAGCGCGTGGGCTGCCTGCCCCCCCTCCACAGATGTATATGCAACATTCCATAATAAATTAGTGTGAAAGCCTATACATTTAATGTGAGACTTTCCGCAAAATATGTATGTCTTTATACTGAATGTAACAGACCATAATGGGTACATGTGTGATATGCTGTAATCCGAATGTCTGACAGCCCATGATATTCCACTATTGGAAAGGCACACCTGGTCCCAGGAGCCTTTGTTTACAATGAGCTGTTGATGACATTGGCTGTACAGAAAGCTCCCCAACGCCCCTCTGTCTCCATAAAAAGTCATTAGAGAATCACAGTAATTGCTCTGTCTCTCAGGCTAATGGCTGCGTTATGCACATCATAGCAACATTGTCACCATGGAAGCCCTTCAGCCGTGTAAGAAAGGGGGTCACACTGTTGCTAATGAGTGAGTGGGACTCTGCGGGCCGCAGCCTGACCTGCGGGGGGTGTCCAGGTCCAACTCCGCCGCCGATGGCGGGGCTGTTTGCCGAAGGCTCTGCTGCTTGACTCCGCTGCTGCGTCATCAGGCTTCCTCCGTTCTCCAGCGTGTCTGTTCCAGCAGATGATGTCACCTCCATGTAGAGAGTTGTAGCTCTGTTTCGTTAGCTCCGACTATGTGATAAAATGGAATCATGTCACAGCTACTAAGAGGCCCTTCTTTAATCAGAGATCATCTCGAAGAAACTGCAAGTTTGTAACAGTTACAAACATGTACTTGGTGTTGCACCACCAAGGCTGGGGGTTCGAATTCCACCTTTATTGCTGTATATGGAGTTTACCCGTTCCCCTGGTGTTTGTGTGGGTTTCCGGTTTCTTCACAAACTCCAGTAGCCTGCAGTTACAGCAGTTGGTGGATGGATGGATGGATGGATGGGTAAACTTTCCGGAGTCCTAGTGTTTGCAGACCCATTGATTTAGTCATTGTTATCTGGCAGAAACAGATTGTTGAAGTTTGTCCCTTATGGCCAAACTACTGAAGGGGAGAAATCTCCGAATACTCTGAAAGATTGTTATTTCATTATGTGTTTCTCTCTACATACTTTGTGTGATGTCATATGCACCGTATCACTAAGACGTGGAAAATGGCAGCCTGCTGAGCTTCTTCTCCAGCACCCAGGGCCAGAGTATAGCAGTGCCACCCAGGCCTAATGCCGACATGCTGCAGGCACCCTTCACTGGGCCGTGACACCCCAAGGTTATCTGTCCAGAGCTGCTCATTCAGTCATTTATCATGCAGATTAAAAGCAGTAGTTCTCATACGGAGTGGATAGCAATCATCTGTCATACACTGGCTGGCCTGTTAGACCATCACCAGGGTACTTATTTGATATATCATTTATTTTTCTAAAAAATACTTAAAACAAGTCAATTCAATTTTATTGTGTAAGAGAACATATGGATGTGGAAATTAAATTTGAGTTTGTGACAAGAACATTATACGTTATTTGTTTTTAACTGCTGATAATCAAAATTGCTAGATTTGGTTTGAAGGGACACTCACCAACACAAGATTCAGATAGAAGGGACTCCCACTGACACACCGAGATTCAGTTAGAAGGGACACCCACTGACACACTTAGGTTCAATAGAAGGGACACCCACTGACACACCAAGATTCAGTTAGAAGGGACACCCACTGATACACTTAGGTTCAATAGAAGGGACACCCACTGACACACCGAGATTCAGTTAGAAGGGACACTGACTGACCCACCGAGACTCAGTTAGAAGGGACACCTACTGACACACCGAGATTCAGTTAGAAGGGACACTGACTGACACACTTAGGTTCAATAGAAGGGACTCCCACTGACACACCAAGATTCAGTTAGAAGGGACACCCACTGAGACACTTAGGTTCAATAGAAGGGACACCCACTGACACACCGAGATTCAGTTAGAAGGGACACCCACTGATACACCGAGATTCAGTTAGAAGGGACACTGACTGACGCACCGAGATTCAGTTAGAAGGGACACTGACTGACACACCGAGACTCAGTTAGAAGGGACACCTACTGACACACCGAGATTCAGTTAGAAGGGACACGACTGATACACCGAGATTCATTTACAAGGGACACCCATTGATACACCGAGATTCACTTAGAAGGGACACCCACTGACACACCGAGATTCAGTTAGAAAGGACACCCACTGACACACTTAGGTTCAATAGAAGGGACACCCACTGACACACCAAGATTCAGTTAGAAGGGACACCCACTGATACACTTAGGTTCAATAGAAGGGACACCCACTGACACACCGAGATTCAGTTAGAAGGGACACTGACTGACACACCGAGACTCAGTTAGAAGGGACACCTACTGACACACCGAGATTCAGTTAGAGGGGACACGACTGATACACCGAGATTCATTTACAAGGGACACCCACTGATACACCGAGATGCACTTAGAAGGGACACCCACTGACACACCGAGATTCAGTTAGAAGGGACACCCACTGATACACTTAGGTTCAATAGAAGGGACACCCACTGATACACTTAGGTTCAATAGAAGGGACACCCACTGACACACCGAGATTCAGTTAGAAGGGACACTGACTGACCCACCGAGGTTCAGTTAGAAGGGACACCCACTGATACACCGAGATCCACTTAGAAGGAACACTCAATGACACATCTAGGTTCACTTAGTTGGACCCGAGCTTTCTTTTTAGATCTGATGAAGCAGGACTTAACCATTTTCTTTACATTTCATACTCAGCCCCCTTTGTCATTAGCTACCTCCTGAAGGTTGAACACAAGCATTTAAGTGGGAAGATCTGAGTATGTTCTTTGAGGATAGCGTATGACTTGTGCCTGAGCCCACTTCTGCATTTTTCCCAGTGCAGTTTGATATAATTTTGCCATGTCAGCTATGGCATTTTTACATGATGGCCGATAGTGTATAAATATACAATATTCATTTTCCATAACTGCTTATTCATGCAGGGTCAGGATAATCCTGGAGCTTATCCCAGTCCCAGGAAGCACAGGGCACAAGGCAGAGGAACGTCCTGGATGACAGGATGCCCATGAATAGTGATTCAGTATGAGAAGGCCTGCCTTTCCTATCGCTTATCTTAGGAAATACAGCCGTTGTGGGCCAGCTGCCTTTGAAGGTGCACGCTATGGCTCTGCTTAAGATGTCTTTGTTCCCGGAGGCCACCTCAGCCATTGCTCTTCATCTGTTTCAGAAGCTCCTGAATGATTCACCAGCGCCTCCTTGGGCTCCCTGTAGACAGACAAATTCCTACATCTTAGATTCAATCGCTGCGGCATCCCTGGGAGTTTTTCCCCCTGATTTAGCAGCTTTTCAAATTACTAATTTATTCAGGTTATAAGTAATATTCTACCCCATAATGATTAATTGAACAGTTTGGGCATTGGTGTTTGGTTCATTGCTGCTGCTATCTGTAGATTTATTACCACATTTGACATCTAAAAGAAGTGATTGTATTACACCGTTAACCTTAATGTGGAAATATTTCTATTTTATTTTATTCTAAATATTATCATAAATATTTTATTTTATTTAGTCACAATTAAATTTTTGATTGAGTTGAGGGGTAATAATTTCTTGATGTGTGTTTTTGATTGATATTCATCAGTATCATTCCAGTCTCCTGGTAAAACACAAGTGTCTAAGATACAGGCAAATTGGCTCTAAGACATTCTTCATTTGCTAATTTGTTTTTATGATCTATGTAGCTTTTATTTTCTGTATGACTTTGATTGGGGTATAGGAGACTGACATATAGAGATGTTTTCTCACAGTAATCCACATTTGTCACTGTAGTGAATGTACTCTCACTGGCCACTTTATTAAGTACAGCTTACTAGCGCTGGTTTGGATTCCCTTTTGCCTTCTGAACTGCCTTAATTCTTCATGGCATAGATTCAACAAGGTGCTTGGAACATTCCTTAGAGACTTAGGTCCACGTTGACATGATTCCATCACGCAGTCGCTACAAATTTGTCAACCGTGCCTATGGTCATAAAAGGGTGGACATGGCCAGCAGTGATACTCAGGAAGGCTGTAACATTTAGACAATCCGTAATGGGTATTAAGGGGCCCAAAGTGTGCAGAGAAAATATCCCCCAGATCGTTACACCACCAGTAGCCTGAATTTTTGATGCCAGGTAGGATGGATCCATGCTTTCATGTTGTTTACATCAAATTCTGACCATACTATCAGTCAGTAGTATTATTTCCAATCTCCCATTGCCCAATGTTGATGAGCTCATGCCGACTTTAGGTTCATTTTCCTCTTCTTAGCTGACAGCAGTGGCACCCGGTTTGGTCTCTGTGGCTGTAGCCCATCTACTTCATGGTTCGATGTGTTCTGTGTTCAAAGATTCTTTTCTGCATATCTTGGTTGTAATGAGTGGTTATTTGAGTCACAGTTGTGTTTCTATCAGCTTGAAACTTTTCTCTTTCAGCTTATTCTCTGTAAACCTTAGAGATGGTTGTGTGTGAAAATCCCAGCAAATCAGTAGTTTTTGAAATATTCACTCCAGCCCATCTGGCACCGACAATATAGTCACTTCCCCATTCTATTTCTTGATATGAACATTAACTGAAGCTCCTGACCTGTATCTGCATTTCTTACACATTGTACTGCTGACATATAAGATTAGATATTTACTTCACCGAGTGGTTGAACAGCTGTACCTAATAAAGTGGCCAGTGAGTATGTACAGTTTGAATAACCTGTTTTTCGTCCTCCCCATCCTTTCTTTGGTCATTATGCTGCTTTGATACTGAACTGCAAATAGAGAGAATCTGATATCGACTGCTGGCCAATAGTCATTTACTATATTTTAAAATTTTCAAATCACAGGCTTACAGTCACAATAAGATTAAAACAGACATGAAAATACATTTAAAATGTTTTACTTTCACTGGTAACAACAGTAAAACTCACACAATGTGCTGGAAATAGAGCTGAATAGAGTTTTTGGTTAGGGGATAGTGTACAGTACTATCATGGACTGCACGTGTGGTTTAATGACCTCCTGGAATGGTGTAGAGTAGGGCAGCCACTAACAACTATTTTTCTATCAATTAATCTATCAACTATTTTAATGATTGGTCTATTAATCTAAACAATTAATTTTCCTCCAGAAAATCAAATTGACCATTTTATTTAACTTCATTTTTTTTTGACAACGAACTGCATGTCACTGCAGGACTTTACATACAGTAACAGACGCCGGTGTTCTGACATCTCGACACTTTATCAGAATAGCATACTGGTAGTGCAAATCTATTGCTACATTTATCTGGTTGTCATACATTATCAAAATAGCACACCTTCATATTTTAAAGAGGGTAAAATAGTCTGATAAGGAAATTTACAATGCCAAAATAACCTGTATTTTTAAAAGAGGTAACGTGCCCTAATAAAGAAATTTATCAGGAAAACATACCTATAATTTTTAGTGGTGGTAACACATACCGATATGGAAATGCTGTTATGAAGCTATCAAGCCAACATACCTTTTTTAGTGGTATAACTACACTATAACGGCATAACTTCACCTAATAACACGTATAACTACACTATAATGGTATTACTACATGTAATAACACGTATATCTACACTATAATGGTATTACTACATGTAATAACACGTATATCTACACTATAATGGTATTACTACATGTAATAACATGTATAACTACACTATAATGGTATTACTACATGTAATAACACGTATATCTACACTATAATGGTATTACTACATGTAAT
>JAODUD010000019.1:10713753-10728865 GCA_026784285.1 Stomatorhinus walkeri | reverse complement strand
CAGAGGCCCCACCCCTTACTCTGACAGTCATGTCCTGTAACCAGAGGCCCCACCCCTTACTCTGACAGTCATGTCCTATAACCAGAGGCCCCACCCCTTACTCTGACAGTCATGTCCTGTAACCAGAGGCCCCACCCCTTACTATGACAGTCATGTCCTATAACCAGAGACCCCACCCCATACTCTGACAGTCATGTCCTATAACCAGAGGCCCCACCCCATACTCTGACAGTCATGTCCTATAACCAGAGGCCCCACCCCATACTCTGACAGTCATGTTCTGTAACCAGAGTCTCCCCCCTTACATTAAATACTTATTATATATAAACAGATGTCTGTTACCTTGTTTAGTGTATGTAGCTGCTGAGCTGTTCCATTCTTCCCTGCCACTTCAGTGCTTATAAATCGCTGCCATGATTTACCAATACAGTACCTGTAGTGTGCTCCGCTAACCTAATTTAATAAAGCACATGCTGAATTTATAAAGATTACTGACTTATGGCCGTCACAATACGCATCTCAATAATAATTTAGGCGAACTAAAAAATTAATGCCACGGCTGTTTTTTTTTAATATGATCTCTCATTTGTTTGTTCATTCCATAAGCTTGGTTTGTTCTGAATTTTAAGATGTCTTAGGAGTAAAATTTTTTGTATGAATAATTCGTCATAATACATCAGATTAAACATTAATATCAATAAATATTGACCTGGTTTGGCCCTCGAAATCTTAAATTTTGGCCTTCTCTGTGGCTGCGTTTGACGCCGACTATTGATCTACAACCAAAAGCCTCAGCGTTGGATATCTTTACACCAATGGCAGGATGGAACATTCACTCCACTAAACACATTTTTTAAAATTATGCCATTTTCCTGACAGCGTTTTGGCTCAGTACCAATGCCTCCAGGGTTGGAGGTTCGAATCATGTCTGTGTCTGTGTGTGTGTGTGTGTGTGTGTGTGTGTGTGTGTGCGTGCGCACAGTTTCTATGTCCTCCCCATGCTGTGTGTGTTTCCTTCTGCCTGTAGGGAGTGTTTGCACACTCCTGTATTGATTCATGCAATTGGGATGGTATAACAAAGAAATATAAGTCCACACACACACACATATTTATATGTTATAGTGGAGACCAAATGACACCCACAATGTAATAAAAATCTGTTTTTTCAGGTCCTCAGAAAAAAGTTTCATATTTTGTTTGGTTAGTTATAGTCACGGTTAGGGCTGGGTAGGGGTTAAGGTCGTCATGTTGTGAGTAGAGTTTTCGCCATAGAAATGAATGGAGAGTCCCCACAATGATAGAATTATAAACCTGTGCATGCGTGTGCGCGGGCATGCATGCGTGCGTGTATGTGTATATAAAACACCTGTACAGTGGAAACACCCACATTTTTCAGTGTGCATTCCTATCTTGTTTGACTCTGACACAAGCCTTGCTCACCTCAACCAGGCCCCATCACCTGACCCCCCCTCCACCAGGGTCAATGTACTGTACCTGCTTACACGCCACCAATCACTTTTCTTTCTCTTTGATTGTCAGGCAATGGCTCTGTAGAGTCCCACGCACTGAATCAGCACCCCCCAGACCCCACCCCCCAACATGGCTGCCTCTAAGAACGCCTGTGAGGGCAAACTGGCTGGTCTTTACGACCTGGAACGCACACTGGGCAAAGGGCACTTCGCCGTGGTCCGGCTGGCGCGGCACATCTTCACTGGGCAACTGGTGGCGGTCAAGGTGATCGACAAGACTAAGCTGGACGCAGTGGCGATGGCGCACCTGCTGCAGGAGGTGCGGTGCATGAAGCTGGTGCGGCACCCCAATGTGGTGCGCCTCTATGAGGTCATCGACACACAGACGAAGCTCTACCTGATCCTGGAGCTGGGAGACGGCGGCGACATGTACGACTACATACTGCGGCACGAGCGCGGTGTCACGGAAGGCCAGGCCAAGCGGCACTTCGCCCAGATCGTGCGCGCCATCGCCTACTGCCACCGGCTGCACGTGGTGCACCGTGACCTCAAGCCCGAGAACGTGGTCTTCTTCCGGGAGCAGGGTGCAGTCAAGCTCACGGACTTCGGCTTCAGCAACCTCTTCCAGCCCGGCACCATGCTGATGACCAGCTGCGGCTCCCTGGCTTACTCTGCTCCCGAGATCCTGCTGGGGGAGGAGTACGACGCCCCGGCCGTGGGTACGCAGCACCGCCCCTGATTAACCACCGCCCCCATGTGCATCTATATGCCTGTATTTATATGTGTGTCTGTGTGTCCGTCTTTATGCAGGTGTATCTGTCTTCCTCCTACCCTACCACACTCCCCACCCCATCACAGTACTAGGGGAAGATGGTGGTGCAGAAGGTAGTGCTATTGTTCGGCAACCAGAGGGTTGCAGGTTTGAGCCCCTGGTTCCTTGTGACCCCATTAGATTGTCCTTGAGCAAGACACTGAACCCCAAGTTGCTCCCGGTGTGCAGGTTGGCGCCTTGCACGGCAGCCTCTGGCACTGGTGTGTGGATGTGTGTGTGTGGATGGGTGAATGTGAGGCATGAATTGCAAAGTGCTTTGAGTAGTTGTAGGAGTAGAAAAGCGCTATATAAATGCAGTCCATTTAAAAGCAACAGACTGCAGTGCATGATGAGGAAGGGATTTACTTGCTGCCTATTATGTTAGCCTGACAGGCCTTAAACCTAAGAAAAGAGGCCTCAGACCCCAGAGGGTTAAACCTAAGCCTGTTTTGGTGTGGATGCCCTGACTTGTGATTCTCGACTGCCATGTTCTCTCTCTCCATCGCATATTTGATGTTATTCTTTCATTTTGTTTTTGTTAGACCAAATGCACTGACTATCAGATATATTCCTGGAGATTTGCCATATTCTGATCCAAATATTCCCCCAAGACTGAATTGGATTGCTTAAGAGAGGCGGCAATTACAGACAGAGGCTTCAGAACCAGACCGTAAAGTGGAGCTCAAAATTTGTTGAACATAGCTGATAGTTAACTGCCTCTTACTCATTAGAATTTAAAGATCAGTGATCATTGTTGACACAGCACAGCACACAACAACAAAATGTGTCCTTTGCATTTAACCCACATGTGACATTGTGACATAGCAGGGGGCAGCTAATGCAGCGCCCGGGGAGCAGTGCTTGGGGGCGGCACCTTGCTCAGGGTACCTCAGTGATGCCTTGCTGGTCGGGGATTCGAACCAGCAGTTTTTCTATTACAAGTGTGCTTCCCTAACCATTAAGACACCACTCCCCGCAGACACAACTCCCCGCATAGTGAGGGTGCAGCGTCATTATCATAGATAGTGAGATTACGGACTCAGTAGTACTGTGAGAGTGATAGAGTGCGTTGTCTGTCACTCAGGGTAAGAGTGCAGCCTCATTGTTATAGAGAGAATATGCTCACTAATGCTGTAAAGAGTTTTCCCCCAGGCGCCTACGCTTCACTCCAGGGTAACGCCCCCTGTCCCTTCAAGTCACTTTGAGACGCCTATTAGCCTTGAGGCAAAGGGGCGGCTATTGGCTAATTCTCTAGATTAAGGCTGAGGTGGGAGGACGATGAGTATGTAAGTCCTGCTTAGCAGAACCATTCCTTGTCTACAGAGCTCATGAACAAGCTAATTGTGCTCAGTGCTGTGTCTGGGACTACCTGAAGCCCGGGTTGTATGGGTCAGCTTTGACCGCCTGATGCCCGGGTCGTATGGGTCAGCTCTGACCGCCTGAAGCCCGGGACGTATGGGTCAGCTCCGCGAGTCCGGCTCCATGTGTGGTTTTGAGGCTCGGCCTGGCGGCAGGGAGATTCCGGGCCTGGTGGCTCACAGGGCTGCTAGAGCCAGCGCCAGCAATCCTGCTAAACCGAACACCTGCTCCAAGTTCCGGGGCGACGAGCACTCTGCATGTGGTTCTGGACGGTATAGCTCAACTGTGTGCTGGACTACAGAACATTATACAAACTATACAGTACAGGAGGACTTTATCTATAGAGTACAAGTTTTGTGGAGAACTGGGCCTGTATCACAGCATAGAAAAGTGATACCAGTACTAGAATAAGCACCCACTAGCTCTTCCTAGATTGATAACTTTACGAAATTCTCCAGCTAAAATAAAATGCTTCTCTTGTACACTGAACATCTAAGTCCCTGTCCTGACACAGGTGTTTAACACACAAGGACTTCTGTACACCTCATAATGAATCCAATGTAGCTCCAAAGTGTCTGTGCTGCACATGGCGTGACACGGGGTCAGTGGCGACCTGCCCACGTCGCAGCGGCCCTGCAGAACGCCTCCTGACGCGAGCTGGGCACAGCCTTGCCGGGATTTGGCAAACTGGGCCGTCTCCAAATGCCACAGTCAAACGCTGGCTGCTGACCTCGATTCATTTAAGCCGCTCCAGAGGGCAGAGCAACTCTGAGGCTTTGTTTTATTTATTTCATCAGTGGTTTCATGTGATTCAACACCCACTTTTACACGTTGAGTAATCCAGGTATTGTATTGCCGTGCGATGTGCCAGCCCCCCTTTTCCCCCCTTTTGTACCTCAAGCCTGGGGTGATCGGGACACTTCACACCATTAGCGGTGTATTTGTGAGCAGCTCTCAGGAAAATGCGAGCTGCAAAATGCGAGCTGCAAGCAGGATCATGTCTCACTACACAGTAACTGCGTGTTCAGCTGGGAGTAACTCCAGGGGAACTGCACCCACCCTCAGACAGCGATGGGTCATGCAGCTTGCAGATAGACACAGATATGTTGTGACTAAACAAACCCAGGTAAGACCAGAAGGACAGAAATAGAAAGACTACTGTCTTAGAGTATTTTGGTCTGCAGAACAACAGTGATGTCTCTGTATAGAGATCTATGGTCCACAGAGCAGCGATGATGTCTCTGTGCGGAGATCTGTGGTATGTAGAGCAACAGTGATGTCTGTGTATAGAGATCTATGGTCTGCAGTGCAGGTCTCAGTTTACAAATTTGTAGTCTGCAGGGAAGTAATATGTATTTTTCTGGTGCTTAGAACAGCAGGTAAGTTTCTCTTAAAAATTTATTGAACGGCAAGAATGTCTCTGAGTTATTAATAGTGCTGAGTTTCACAGAATGAGGCATCCCCAAAGAGGAGAATAGCTCCGGCTGCAAACCGCCTTGGGACTCAATGACTCAAGACAGAGGCAAGTTTCTGCAGAGACCCACACTTTTACGGGTTCACTGCTGTGATAAGTGTTCCTGGGGTGATTCCCCACTGTATTCAGGTATCAGGAGGGTGGTGCTCGGCTGAACTATAACAGGGGGCACAGAGTTCAACACCCTTCACATCTATTACTACTTTTATCATTATTTTATTTTGGGCAATGTATGCATCATTGCAAATATCCAAAGAGCTGTTTGGTAGCCTCTGAAAAGAGAACTGATTGGTGGATTTAGTGAAGGCTTAATAGCCAGCGGAGACCTCAGTGGCTATTATGTAACAGCTCTGAGGATGAATGAATGACTTGGGCCCATCAGCTCCCACCTTGATGTAGCCAAAGCTGCAGGAGGGGAGGAGGGAGATGTAGAGAGACCTACGTCTACGTTGTACGATCTACGTCTACGTTGTATGATGTATGTCTACGTTGTACGATCTACGTCTACGTTGTACGATATACGTCTACGTTGTACACTCCAGAACACAGTGTTTTGTCTGACTGAGGGTCGGGATTTCATCTTCTCTGGAGAAAAACACCATCTGCTGTGATATTTCAGATTTCAGAGATGGCTATGGCATTGGGGGCAAAGTTAGAGCCCCCCCACCTCATCCCCACCAGTAATCTGTTAGGTCGCCGTCAGTAGCACTCATGTGCAGATGCTGTCCTTTAGTTACACTTGGGGTGGGTGGCTTATTTTCTGGACAGTGTGGCATAAAATGGCTTGTCATAGATGTCAACGTTACCCAATATCAGTCACGCTCAGAACAGCCGTGGTTGAGGCTCCCGAAGCCTTCTTAACACTACGTCATCCATCTTTCAACATGGAACATACGAACAGCGTAGCGTAGTTTGGTAAAGGCAACCACAGTCATTGTGAGCATGACTGGTATTGGTCAACGTCGACATTGAGGGCGTAACAGTACATAAAACTCACGCTTCGGTACGGAAGGTAAAAGGAACAAAACATAAATTGCTGCTTGTTTTCTTTATTAAACAATGATTTACGGAACAAACATGATTGTCTTTCTTAAAAAGTCTCTGTCAGTATTGCTGCAACCTACTAATACAAAACTAATCCAGCCGAACATACAACAACTCTGGAGTGTAACTATCCATCCATCCATTTTCTATACCCGCTTATCCTACTGGGTCGTCCGGAGCCTACCCGGAAGCAATGGGTATGAGGCAGGGTGCAACCCTGGACAGGGGGCCGGCCCATGGCAGGGCACACCCACACACCATTCACTCACACAGGCACACCTACGGGCAATTTAGTAACTCCTATTAGCCTCAGCATGTTTTTGGACTGTGGGGGGAAACTGGAGTACCTGGAGGAAACCCCACGACGACACAGGGAGGACATGCAAACTCCACACACATGGAACCCAGGCAGAGACTTGAACCCCGGTCCCAGAGGTGTGCGGTAACAGTGCTAACCACTGCACCACCGTACCGCCCCTGGAGTGTAACTAAATCAAAATAAATATTCTCTCAAGTAAAAAAAAAACCCATTAAGGATAAGTTTAGAAAATGAACTGTGCCTGATCTGTAGTATATTCATATTAGCAGCTTCCAGCTTCACATTAGGACGTACGTGCACATGCGTAAGGGCGCGGCTTCATCCGCCTCTTTCCCAATGTTTCTCAGGGGAAACACAAACACACAAAGGTTCTGCTTGTGCTGCATTCAAATGTGTCCTGAACCAAAAGACATGTATCGAAAATTTTCAGTGCAAATACGTGTACCATTACACTCCTAGTTGACATGGCTGTCATTGGTTATTCTGAGCACAGCTGTCATTGGATAACGGGAGCATGACTGTCATTGGTTAACATTGGATGTAGCCATAGCTGTTATTGGTCAGTGGTGAGCAGCCCCATCATTGATCAGTGTCAGCATGTTTCTCATTGGTTAGCTGGAGCTGGATATGTTTGGTTCAAAACAATAGCATCCAGAGGGTAATAAGAATGATGCTGGTGCTATGCTGCTTCCAGACAATGCTGAGCCGATGTGAGCCAAATGCAGTGCGTACAGCTTTGCTGTTTATCTGTTTACACGGCTGTATGTTCCAAGAGGTGATTCTGTCTGAACGCCTGCCATCTCACAGGTGCTGTCACCCCGTACACAATACACCGTCAGCACAGCTGAGCATGCATCCATCAGATGACGGCTGAAGTAGCTGCTGTGTGTCCCACCTGAAGGAGGTGGTGTCAGTGCAGGGGCGACACCAGGGGTATAAGTGTGGGACAAAGTCAGCCCCGAATCCCCTCAACACATACAACACCACAGCATTGGTAGGGACACGCGATTCAGTGACCAGCTAGAGAAAAGCAGTGAGGAAACAGTGTGTGTGTGCGTGTGCGTGTGTGTGTGTGTGTGTGTGTGAGGAGACTGTACAGGACTAGCAAGGCAGAAGCAGTCTTTCTTTTCTCCTTCTACTCTTTTTTCCCCCTCTTTTTCTCCCAAGACAGTTCCTCACTGTATTGGAAGATGGAACATCTTGTATCACAGAGCATAATTTGGTTGTGCTTTTCCCAGAATGCACCTCAGCCTACTCAGACCTTGCCTGATGGATCACATCAGGATGTTCTTCCCCCACCCCCACCCCCACCCCGTTGTCAAAGATGGATGCCGTTTGTAGCGTGTGCCCAAGCTCATTAATCACATGGATGTGAGAAAAGGTTCAAGTAACTCTACTCTCCTTAATTGTGACAGAATTTTGTGGGGGGGGTAGGGTGCAGTGTGGTACCTGTGAGAGATTAACCCCCCTCCACGCACCCCCGGTTTCGCAGATGTGATCCGCAGCACACCAGCAAGTGTGCAAAGACAGGAAGCTACAGGGTGCAGTATGGAGGCTGCTCTCCATCCTGCTCTCTGCTCCAGGATACAGGATGTTCTCAAACTCCCTCACCCGAATCCACGGAAACGAAGGGAGGAGCAGGAAAGTCGGCAGCTCAGGAATGTCTGGGACCAGAGTGAGGTCACTCAGGGTCATGTGCAGTGTGGGGGTAAATGGCCATGCCCCTTATCCAGCTCCCCATATACTGACCCTGTGTGCTCCCCAGCTGCCCAGTCCGCTGGTGCCCTTGCTTCACCCTGCACAGCTACCGGTGCTCGTTAACCCCAGTTAGAGGACAATGCGAACTTGGTTGATTCCTTTGTTTGTTCAGTCGAGGAACCCAGAGTAAGAGACAGGAACCCAGTAGTAAAGCTATAACGGCCTAGATAAAGTGACACATGCCATTAACAGTCTTCATATATGAAAGTGCCCAGCTAAGCCCAAAATTAGCAGGTAGCCTGGGCTTAGCAATTAACAACTTGTATGCTGCTTAATAAGGGCTGTGCACTGCAGCATCTCTGCATCCCACTGGAAATATTTCCACTAGAACAGATAAATCATTCAGCTTTGGTGCCGAGTACTGTCTTATTTTGCTTTTGCAATATTTACTGAGTGCCGCCGTTCTTCGAGGGAAGTTTTGTAAGAATTCTTGTGTGGGGGTGCTCATGGTTAATCTGCTGGGAGTGAGGCCTTATTGCAGGCATAGGAAGGCGCTGTCTGGTCCTGAGGGATCCTGCTGTAGAGTGGGGACAAGTGGGGAGCTTTGTCACACAAACGGCGGTAATGAGAATACAAACACACAGCTTGCCAAGGCTGGACAATAGAATAGAGCCGTCAGATAACATTAAAAATAGCTTGCCTAGCATTTCCTGAGCTTACTTACGGAAATATTGTTTTTACCGCAGGAAGTATAGCTGGCTTAGGAAGTTTCGGGTATTAAAGGCTACAGGGGGACATGTGGAACACTTGTATTCTTGGATTGACAGCTCTAGGTTCCACTGGAGAAATCTCTGTCAAAAAAGCACCAAGACTGTCCAAGGGCACAGCCAATCACAGATTGCCATGTCAGAAAGCCTTCTTGTTAGTGGTTTCTAGAAAAACAAACCTTGCTATGTAGAACAGCATTACGTTTAACAGAGGCCTTTTTCCAAAGCAACTTACAACTGAGAAAGCAGAGACAAACAGTTCCTGGACTTATTGTGGGTTCAGGGCCTGGCTCAAGTGTTCAATGATGAAGTCACTCTGCTAACAATGGGATTTGAATTGGCAGCCTTCTGATCACAAGCATAGTCTCCTAACCCTCCGATCCATACACCGTCCTGCCTCGTACGTCCATACAGAATGTAAGAAGAACATTCAGGGATGGCGGGGTGGATTAGTTGATGCGTTTTCATGCAAACCTGTGTCTTCATAATGCTGTGTATACTCTGTACAGTGATGCCATCACGTGTGTTTCAGACATCTGGTCCCTCGGAGTGATCCTGTACATGCTGGTTTGCGGACACCCCCCTTTCCAGGAGGCCAATGACAGCGAGACGCTCACCATGATCATGGACTGTCGCTACACTGTGCCCCCGCACGTCTCCGAGGGCTGCAAGGAGTGAGTTAACTAAAGTAGATGAACTTTCTAGATGGAATGAGAACATGTAGGTTCCAAGGTAATTGGAATTTGAATATGTGCACCAGTGGAGTATGCCACACTCCTATCGGGTGCCCAGACAAATCAAAGGGTTTCTTGATGCAGCACATGATGGGCTGGTTGCGCTGATGTTCTCCAGGCTATGAGCATCCATCGCTGGTGCTGAAACAGCTGTGGCTTGGGAGGAGAGATCTTGTTTCTACGAACCATAGCTATCTACAGCAATGCTTCTGAAACTGGTCCTCGGGAACCCTCAGACAGACCACATCTTTACTCCCAAGCAAACATGTGGATTGTCTGGCAGGGAGCTGGGAGAGAGCAAGAAAAAAACCGTCTGGACGTCCCTGAGGACTAGGTTGAGAAACATTGACCATGGAGATCTGTTTCCCCCTTTGTGTGACCTGCCAACCCATAAATACATTGAATCTTGGACCCCAGTGGACTCCAAGGGAGAAAAAAAATACTAAACGTACAAATGATTATAATAAGAAATAATCAGAAGTGAAGTTTTGTCAATTAAATAATTATCCCTACCTGGAAAATATTCGAGAAGGGTGATTGGCTGTTTGGCGAAAGTTTACACTTTTTTAGCTTTTCGATTTCATTTTCAGGACCCATCTGCTCCTGACATTTCAGTTCAGCGACCTCAGGTGTCCAGTGTTTTTCAAAATTATTTTTAACATCACACGGGCTCTGTGTGGCCCGTCCCAGTGAAAGAGGCCTTTTGTTTCAGCTAGGGACCATTTCCAGGCATTTAATGCGGGTTCTGTTCGAAGCTCAGCTTCCTTTCTGCCGAAATGGGCAGCCGCGCTTGTGACTGTACTCCAAGGTCGGCGCCAAAAATGGCTGCGGTGTCACATGACAGTCACCGTGACAATGGCTCCTTCAAGGTGACAGGGTGCACACCGTCTAGGGCCATCTCTGGAGATGGCAGGGCCCTGGCTGACCCTGGAGACATAGCTGGGGGACTGGAGGCTGCCCGCTGGGGGAGGGCGTATGGAGGAGCGTATGGAGGAGCGTATGGAGGAGCTCCCATATCCGCCACAATTTTTTATGTAGGTTATAGGACACAGAAAATAGGTTGACATTTTTAAAAATCACACACACACACATACACGCAACAAAAATGCAGATTACACCCAGTGTACATGCTGCACATAATCCTTTCAGAGGATATTAGGGGAGAGAAATGCCTCTTTTTAAGGGATTACCACCCCATTTAGTGGGTATGGGTACGCAGACAATGGAGGATGAGGGGTCCACTATCCGGTGGCAGTAGTAAAGGGAAAATATAATGGGGATATAATGGACCGCAAAAAAGTAATTCCACTGATAGAGATAAATGATGGACTTCTGTGCTGTCAGGTTTTTGTGGTGTTTTCTCCTCTTGACTGTACAGCCAGATCATTAGTTGGTTGTACAGTCAGATCATTAGTTGGTTGTACAGCCAGATCATTAGTTGGTTGTACAGTCAGATCATTAGTTGGTTGTACAGTCAGATCATTAGTTGGTTGTACAGCCAGATCATTAGTTGGTTGTACAGTCAGATCATTAGTTGGTTGTACAGTCAGATCATTAGTTGGTTGTACTACTAACCTTAAGCAAACACAACTTTCCCATCTGGCCCAAAACGAAATAAGAACATAATGACCACTTGCCTCTGTAAACCAAGGGTTCTCCCATTGTCGAGGGCTCCCTCCCCTCAATAGCAACATACAGCCTCTCTCTGTATCTGATGACCTCTGACCCCAGCCCTCTCCGCACCCCCAGCTTGATCTCGGTCATGCTTCAGAGGAAGCCGGCCAGCCGAGCCTCGCTGGAGGAGATTGAGGGGCACCCGTGGCTGCATGGCGTGGACCCCTCCCCGGTGGGCCGTGCCGCTGTACCCATCTCCTCCCACCGCACCCTGTCCCAGGACGAGCACGAGGCCATCCTACAGGCCATGACCAGCGGCAACATCGCCGAACGGGACACCATCCAAGAGTGAGTCACACCGCAGTCACCTGCTCACTTATTCACTCTCTACTCCCATTCCTTCTATCTTCCATCACATTTATCTCTCTCATCGTATCTTCCCCTTCTCCTCCCTTTTCCCTCTCCCTTACTCCTTTCTTCCTCCTCTCTCCTCCCTTCTCCCTCTCATTGCATCCTGTCTTCCTCCTCTGTCTTCCCATTCTCTCCCTCCATCTCCTCTACGTCCTCCTTCCTCCCTTCCTCCCCCTCTTCTTTGTCACTCCATTCTCTTCTGGCTTTAGTATATATCTTAGCCCTTTTTATAGCTCCCTGGGAACTCCTCTGCATCATGCGGGGCAAAGCTGTACAGCAGAAATACTGTATTAACTGCACACGTGATTTTATTAAGTATACTCACTGCTCTGGCCGAAATGCCAGCTGCATTCTGGGAGTTGGAGTTTGAGGTTTTGTTCCATGACGCTGGTATACCCTAATGGCTTCTTATCCCCTCTACCCCAGGGCACTGGAGGCTGATCGGTACAACCACATCACAGCCACCTACTACCTGCTGGGAGAGCGGATTCTGAGGGAAAAGCAGGAAGCACCTGCACAGGCTCAGCGGATGCCCAGTGACGGGCCAAGGCCTCAGCAGCAATTGTGAGGATATTCTTTATATTGCACACTCTTCATCCCAGGTTAAACTGCATCTGATCTACCATCAGATTGTCTCGTCTGCCCCTCGATACGAGTCAGACTGTATTCTTTAACATGCACCTGTGATTTCTCTCATCTGCAGTAAGTCTCTGTCTACACCTCTCAACCTGAGCGAGGGGGGGGTCCAATACGATCCTCTGTGTGAGGCCCATGTGATGGAGCAGCCATCTGGCGCCACCTACAGTATGGTGCCAGAGATGGGAGATCGCATGTCCCCCAGGCCCCCGCTGCTGCCACCACTCAGCTGGGAGGAACAGCGGGCTGGGTCATCTCTAACTCCTGTCAAGAACATCTGTGCTCTGCAACAGATCTGCGAGGAAGAGGAGGAGGAGGAGGAGGAAGAGGAGGAAAAGCATGCTGGACTGCCAATTATTCTACCAGCACCAAATGAAGGGAGCCCAGCAGAACCACCCCTACTGGGCATGGTGGACAGCCTGGAGAAGGAGAGTAAGCTGACGGCCCCAGAACCACAGGGAAAGGACAGGACAGGGGTGGTGGAGCTGTATGGTCTCTGCAACCAAGGTGGTGTCTCTGATCAGGATGGGGAGCAGACAGGCAATGTCCTTAATGCGCTCACGCATCTTGTAGAGTTACAAGGGCACAGTATGCTCACAACAGCAGTGACAGGTTGTGTAAAGGAGCCAGAAGGACAGAAGAATAAGCAGACAATTGATTCAGTGAAGGCAGGACCTGGGAAGGGCAAAGGAGATGAATCAATAGAAAGGTCAGATCAAAGTCAGAGAAGGGACTGGGTGCAGTTAGGGCACCCCCATGAAGTCAAGTCTGCTGATGTCTCCACCAATATGTGTGAACTCCAGTCAGACTACATCCCCTTTAGTGGTCAAGTGAGCCGGTGTTGTCGGACCCCAAAGCCTGAGGAAGGGGATGGGGAAACCCTGCTGGAACACAACAACAACACCGTTCCCAGGTGCAAGCTCCTGGAGGCCACCAAGATGTCGTCACCTGGAGGATCTCCACGAGGCCGGCCACGCAATCACTGCGTCGATCTGGGGCCAGATGGGGTGGAGTCCCGCGGGGGAGCCCCCCTGACGTGGAGCCTGGATGCTGAGCGAGAGGAGAGCCCAGCCCGTCAGCAGTCTGGCCAGAGCCCGGGCCACACAGGCACCGTCACTGAGATCGGCTCAGAACCGGTCATCCGGGTCACCCAGGCTAAGGTGAAGAACGTGAACCTGCGGGAGCGCCTGCTGCAGTTCCCGCTGTGTGAGAAAGCACTATCCTTAAACATCCAGCCCGCCTCCAAGGAGAAGCTCGTGCCCTTCGCACAGTACAACTGCTGCCACGTCCTGTAGGCTCTGCCACTTCAACCGCACACGTGAATCACGACTGTTCCTCTCCAGCCAATTGCAGCTTGTTGCCGAAACAGTCACCTGAGCCAGACCTGTTCTGGCCGGGCTGAACCAATCAGCTTTGGCCTGTAGCTACTCTGCAATGTCACCCTTTTGCTGCTCTTAACTTGGGGAACAACCTCGGAAACGCTCCTGTGTCTCTAGGAATGATACCTGTCTCCAGGTGAGACACGCTGGTCGCTTTTTAAACCACCGAAAAGCTTAAGCTATAACCCCTGCTGCAAACTAACCCCAGCATGGTAGTGTCTCCCCAAGCCAGCAGTTCCACATGGATTCCCCATAATGACTGAACTTATTTTACAGAGCTTTGTGGGTTTGGGCTGGTGTCCCATGTCTCACTAGAGAGGCCATGCATGCTGGATGCCGCACCAAGGAGCCATGAATTGTGGGACACAGAGTACAGAATGTGGCTGTTTATCAATATGAAAAACGCAAAGAACGTACTTGAGTTCCTGACAAGACCAGTCTTGTTAACTTGCCTTCCAAGAATGAACTTGGGACGCAATGAATCATGGGATTGTTCTCTTTGGCGAGCATGCAACCGATGACATCCTTGACATTAGGGGTGGGACAAGAATGCCATCAGGGGATTTTTACTGTCCTCCATACTTTGGTTCTTGAGTATTGGACCAGTACTTCAGCATTGGAAGATGACCTCAAGCAGGTATGCGTGAACACAAAAACGGTCAAGTACACATATTGATGAACATCCTAGCAATCGTTTTATCACAGTTTGCAAAGGCTTGCCAGCCTCTCTGGCAGATCAGTACCGAAGTTATCAACACTAGTTTTCTTACAACTGCTTTACAGGTTTGTTTGGATGTTGATAACAGCAAGTTGTACAGTCTATATTTTTTAGTTTTAATACTTGTATTTTGATCGCCAAGTTATTTAAAAAAAAACTCCCTGACAGCTTCTAGGTATAAAGAGATATAAATGTGTTGCTTCTGCTCACGTTATTGCATGTTTTCCCTGCCTTTATGCATTAGATTTTTTAAGAACAAGCTCTGTAGTCTTGCGGCTCAAACTAGTTTTCTACTGATTTCTGATTGGCCAAAGTGTCACTTGGGCTGTCTGCCAATTCCCCCTAACATTACTAGTCTTGGCCTCGACGTTTTCCATCGAAGCCCCGTGGGTCGAGGCGGTACCCACCGGGGCCCACCCCCGGGCGCGTGCAAACAGGCTGACAGGACGAGTTGAGAGTCTGAAGTCCGAGTTCCCAGTCATAGCTGGGTTCCCAGTGTTATGGTTTTGTACATCACTTCTGGTTTTTTTTTTTTTTTTTTGAAGTAGCTAAACACTAAGGAAACTGTTTGTGTGTGTCTGTGTGTGTCTGTGTGTGTGTGTGTCTGTGTGTGTTCAGGGTGCACAGGAATTCTCCTCTTGTGAGGGGCTGTTATGCAATGAAAGGAGATTTTTGAGAG
>JAODUD010000019.1:10647775-10666271 GCA_026784285.1 Stomatorhinus walkeri | reverse complement strand
GTGGGGGGGGGGGGGCAATTCTTTAATTTCAAAATACTTTTAACATACAAGATAAAGGCAGCACTGAGATGTTCTTTCAACCTCATTAACCTGGTAGCTGGGAATGACTGGGGACAGCCAGCCCAATACAGAGAGACTGCGTGTGCATGTGAGCTTGAGAGAGTGAGTGCGTGAGAGTGCGTGCGTGCGTGAGTGAGTGAGTGAGTGCGGCGTGTGAGTGTGTGTGAGAGTGTGCATATACATGTGCGCGAGTATCGGACAATGACCCAGTCTCTGTACACTTGAACATGTTTCTGCCACAAAGGGGTGGAAAACTGAGGTAAATATTTTCCTGAAAGAGAGAGAGAAACGCATATCAGAATTTAAATGCGGCAGCTAGATTAACTTAAGTCAGTAAATGAGTAATTTGTATTATTCCGATCTTTGGGCTGTAGTACACATCCCTGGGGCCCCTCTTCCCGTCCCTGTCCCCGTCCCACCTGATCTCATCGTGCCGCAGTAGAGCCGCTGGACGCCAGAGAACCACCAGTGTTGGAGAGAGACTGGTCCTTCAGAACAGGATCTGAGGGGACAGAGGCATAATGGCAGCAATCAGGAACAGGCAGAGCAGGGAGTGAGGCGGAGGCAGGGCTGGGCTCAGACTCACAGAAGTAGGGGTGCTGCGTGGCCTCAGTGGCTGTCAGGCGCTGCTGGTGGTCATAGCGCAGCAGCTTGTCCAGCAGGTCCAGGGCCTCGGGACTCACCAGGTGCTGGTTCTCCGACTGGACAAACTGTTCCCAGCGTTTCCGTGTCTGCCTGCAGGGGGCAGCACGGAGCATCAGATGGCCCACTGTCGGTGTCCGCTTTGAGAAGTGCCCTGGCAAGACGCGGTGAAGCAGGCAGCAAGCACACCAGACCAGCTTTGTGTTAAACTGCCAAATGACGCCCCAAGTGAAACTTTATGTCTAGCAGCAGTAAAAACCCAGCAATTAAGAAGCTTAAAATCCAAGTTCCCTAAGTTGCAGTAAATAAACAGTCGCACAAATACCGGCTCTGTCATATGCTGAACGGGCTCTTGTTTCACATCCAGAGAACAGCCTGATTCGACCCACATTCGACCCGGCGGGCCATTAGCGGGGTCTGCCACGATGCCCAGGTGCAGGCGCAAACAGAGCTGCCTTTAAACCCGTGTGCTGAAGCACCAAGTGCGTCTTCTCGCGCTCCAAGCGACCCGCCCATACTCACTGGCCCAGCAGGTCTTTGAAGCGCGGGTCCAATTCGATGTGGTACTTGCGCAGGTAGACAAATAGGTCATCGGTTCCCAGAACTTTGGCAATTCTGACCAGCTGGGACCAGACCAGATAATGAAGTTAGACCATAAATCACAGCATGTAATTTTAACTATGAACAGCTAACAATTATGGATTATATGGAGGCAGTACGAAGATGGCAGAAATGGGCGTGTCCAGGGAAGGCCACGCCTCCAGAAAGACACCTGGTCATAGTTGTCCTGCCCATGGAAAAAAGGCTCCTTCTGGAAGATCATACTGGCCAACATGCAGCCCAAACTCCACATGTCCAAACTGTAGTCATACATCTGTGGGAAAACAGTTGTGGGAGGCGACACGGTCACACACAGCCTGTCTGTCCAATCTGCCACTTTCACATGCTGAGGCTGATGGCGGGAAAAAAATCCAGCACATGTGCAAGCTGATGAAGGTGGGGATATTCATGTGTGTTCATATGACTGTGAACACGTGTGAATGTGTGACGCAGGTACCTGATAGTCCACTAGCAGCTCTGGGCCCTTGAAGTAGCGCGACGCCACCCTGACGTTGTACTCCTGTGCTGGGTGGTAAAACTCCGCCAGGCCCCAGTCGATCAGACGCAGCTGGTCCACACACACACACACACACACACACACACACACACACACACACACACACACACACACATTATATATAGTTGGACTTTAGGGGATGTGTAAACAATCTTCCTATCGAGATAAGCACGAATGTGAACCTGACTAATTGTAGCTAAAACCTGCATCCGTATGTACTACAGGATGTAAACATACAAGCACTGAGGACGGAAGTCCAAAATCTCTGGGGAGGCAAACCACTCGCTGGCCCCAAGCTTTCTTCACTTGTACATCACTTTATACAAAGGTGTCTGCTAAATAAATGTACATAATCTATACAGCGCCCTGAGGACCAGGTCATCAGCTTGGTCTAGGGGTGGCCAATCTTATCTGCAAAGGGCCGCTGTGTGTGCAGGTTTTCGCTGCAACTCCCTAATTATGTCACTAATTAGAGGATTGATTGGCTGAAGAGTCCTCACACCTGGGTTGGAACAGCTGACCTAAAGGTCACCCCAAAAACCTGCATACACACTGGCCCTTTGCGGATAAGATTGGCCACCCCTGGCTTAGTCTCTTTTAAGGGATGACCTAGGTACGTTTTTAAAACAGGAGACTTATCCTGAGGCTGCACGGTTTACAGGTTTTAGCACTGTGTCCCAGGCAAGAAAATTATCACTGAAAACCAGGAGACGGGCCGGCTGAACCACACGTATAAAGGCAGAGGCAAAAGCAGACAGGGGCTGGCTGAACCGCACATTTATCTACAACAGTGAACAGTGCCTCCTACCTTGCGCATCTGGTGGTCGATCATCACGTTGTGAGGTTTGACGTCTCGGTGCATAATGCCCATGCTATGGCAGTAGTCCAAAGCCTGAAGGATGAGTCAAGCACGAGTCAAGCACGAGTCAAGCACACACTATATAAAGCAACCAGCACCGTGCCTCTTACCTTGAGTAGCTCGTACATGTAGTAACGAATGTCAAAATCAGTTAACTTCTGATACAGCTCCTGAAAGATGGCAACAGCTTCATGAGGGACAGCATTTGCCTGTCACCACTGAGGGGGCAGTATCACATACAGATGGCGGGACTTACATAGGAACAGATTTGTCAGCCGTATTGCTGTTGCTATGGTAACGGACTGCAAAGCCATTTTATCTTTTTAAATATTTTATTTATGTGAAATAGCCCATCAAACTTAACTTATATCCACCATGACAACTGATGCTGAACCCATAACCAGCAAACCAGGGAGTCAAATTCAGAACGTAAACATCCTGTATATCATCACAATAACAGCAAGCAGTATTTTGTATTTATGCTTAGTTTAATGACTTGCTTTAATTGTGCTGCACTTCACACTTAGAGACTGAGATGTAAAACCAGACAGCATGCACTCTATGTCAGGCCTGACCAGCAATGGAAGGCCCTCCTGGATGGCAAGCCGCCACGAAAGGCCCTCCAAGCCACGAAAGGCCCTCCAAGCTGAATATCATGTTTTCTACTACAAAGAGCTATTTAGCAGGCGACTCACTGACCCCCAAGTGATGCTTAACTAAAATACACAATTTATTTCTTCATGTTTTAATTCAACTTCAAAAACATCAGCCCGAAAGCCTAAGTGACTGAAAACATTGTATTTAAAAAGTAAATACTTCTGTCATATATTTTTTTTAAACAGGGGTGATGTATCTTAACTCCACAAGTGGGTTGTTTGGTAAACAGGAAGCTCACAGTGAATGAGTGTAAAAAGAGCATAAAATGAGTACCGTTCACAGGCTATAGATTTAAAACCAGAGAGAGAAAATGACACTGCTCCCGTCACTAAACAGAAACTGGAACTACTTTAGGGATGAATATTTCTAAATACAAAGCTTTTGGGCTTGTTGTTTTTGGAAGTTGGACTAAAACGTGAAAACTAAAACACACCTGTCAATAAAAACGTTATTTCCCTGATGGTGTGCTGCACTTGCCGTCAGATGAGAATCCAGGAGTCAGCCCTCACACCAAAACCCTCACCGTACATTCACAGACAAGGGCATCACAGCGCACAATG
Organism: Stomatorhinus walkeri; assembly: GCA_026784285.1. Lineage (NCBI taxonomy): Eukaryota > Metazoa > Chordata > Actinopteri > Osteoglossiformes > Mormyridae > Stomatorhinus > Stomatorhinus walkeri. The sequence goes on along the minus strand of JAODUD010000019.1, from coordinate 10,662,376 downwards.
ACCACGTTTAAAAAATGATCACATCTACCTTAAAATCTGTGTTGTTGATGCATTCAAAGACCAGGGCTGGGGTGCGAGACTTGAGAGAAAGACAAGAAAGATGATTAAGATAAAATATTGTTGACATTCTTGTTGTCGTTCTAGTTATTCTTAATCAAACAGTGACTCAACCCTTCACTCCTCTCTCTCTCTCTCTCTCTCTCTCTCTCTCTCACCAAAAACATAAGGAACAAAAGAATCTGAAATCAAACATGGCAGGTTTAGTGCTACAGTTCCGATAGAGGCTGAACCTGACAGGGTAGCTGACGGTGCATTACAGAAAGGGGAACACATGCCAGCGCCTTTCAGGACGCAACACACCACCCCCTGGTACCACGTTCCTGGATTGACAACATAAACCAAAGCTCTGACCCAACATCACCCCGCTTGGAGATTCTAATGTCAGCAGAGAACCTACACCATCCTGCACTGGGACCCATGGTGGCTGAAATATTAAAAGACAGAATAGCTCCCAGTTCTGACTTCCACAAAAAGATCAATACAGTAGTGAAATAAGTAAAAACCTTAGAAATCAAATTAGGAGATCCATTTCCAAATGAAAGCATTCCTTAATGTAAAACCCACATTTATGGTTCTCAGCTGTAAACTATATTTCACATATTTGTGCACATGGTCACAGTCATTCAACATTATATTTGCATCACTGTTTTTGATTTTGTTTAAATGTGGCATGTGAATATTCATGATGCAGGTTTTCAGTTTATTTTTGGAAGAATTTCCACTTGAGATCACAAGATGCAAAAAAATCATTATGTGTGTGTGAATAATATATATACACATATATACATACACACACATACATACATACATATATATATATACACACACACATAACACACACATATATATACATACACACATAACACACACATGTATACATACACAGACATATACACACACAAACACACACACAACACCCCAAACGTGTAAATAAATAAATAAATAAATAATAATAATAATTTTTGAGCCTCAAAAAATTGTGGGATTAGGGGGAAAAAATTATCATTTAATTGGGAAGAAAGTACTTTTTACTTTCTAACAAAAATGGATCTCAATGGGATGTAGGTGTTATCAGGTTCTGGGCTTACAAGGAAAATGTTTTAAAATGCTGAAGTTACACATTAATCTCACTCTTTTTTAATGTTTCACAAAAAAGCTTCCAGTGTACTTGAAGTGTACTCTAAAAAATGCACTGTTTTGGGGGCTTTTCTGAGAATTTCCCCTTTGTCTTCCAAGATGAAGCCCTGGCATTCCATGACACTCTGTGTGCTTTCCAGGAAGCTACAACTCAGCCATGTGACTCTAATAATAATAAAAGAAAAGTTACAGCTTATAAAAAAAAAAAACATTCTGAAATGTTTTTTTCTACCTGCAATGTAAAAACGGTGCTATATCTCACAAAAAATGTTTCTGAAAAATTTAAAAAAGCATTTCTGAGCATTAAAAGATATGTGTAAATCACAAGCCAAATGTAATCCACATGAAACATGGCGATGCAAATGTTGAATTAAATGGATTAAATGGAAAGACCCTATGACAACTAAGTGAGCTCTAATTGGTTATTTTCAAGTTGTTGTCGTGACTGTGGGCCAACCTATAGTAAGGAAGGAGGGGGGACTGAGGAACACACCACAGGGTCCTTCACTGTGTCCACCAGCCGGATGATGTTGGTTCCCCCCCGCAGGTTCTCCAGGATCTTAATCTCCCGCTTGATCTTCTTCTTCTTGACGGGCTGCACAGACCCAAAAAAAGGGGAGGGATCAATATACAGGCAGTCCCGAGGTTACAAACGAGATCTGTTCCTTAAGACTGTCGTTAAGTCACATTTGTAAGTCAGAACAATAATAATAGAGTACGTAACAATAACACCAACAATGATAATATTTAATATAGTGATAATAAAAGTAACTTCATACAATACAGCGCTGTACCACGAGCAGACAAACCGCTAAAGCTGCACAATGTTTTCACGAGCGTCACAAAGTAGTGCGTGCGTTTGTTATTATGAACCACTGTATTTAACCCAAATTTTTAATATAACAGGCTCTATTGGGCTTTATGGCAGTGTGTTTATAGGAATGAGTTGCCCATAAGTCTGGTGCTCTTAACCTAGGGACTGCTTATACACACTCAAAGGAAGCAGAAATCACAACAGTATCGAGTCAGGCTGGTTGCAGAAGCTGGCCTGGTCTGTGTGATTAGCTAGAACGGAAGCTGGACCGGTATTCTTCTGGAAGCTGGAAAGGTTTCTATCCCCTAAGGATGTGTGAAGTACCTGGGAAAAGCTGCTAGCTCTGCAGATGTGTGGAACACCTGCCACCCACTGGCCAGCTGCCATGAAAGATGCTCCCCCCTTTGGGGGCGACTCTAATTCCCCCGTCTGATGCGGTTCACCTGTGCTGCCTCCAGAAAGAAGCCATCAAATATTTTTAACACCCAAATCTCCAAGTGAGGTCAGTATATAAACAAGTAAGAATCTGCGCATGCTGCAGCCTGACTGCGCAGCCCAATGTGTGAAACCCCCTCCAGACGGACTCCAGGCTTCAGGGAACAAGCTATAATGCGAGTGTCAGCATGCGGGGTATCCAGGGACCCCACCCTCATACTCAGTCTACATCCAGCATGTGGAATAGGTATGTTACCCACCAGCCCCCCAGCCAGCATGGAAAACAAGACCACAAGCAAAGGGGAAGATTCCCACAGCTGGCTAGTACCATGCAAAGCTTCACAATTCTTGAAACATTTCACCATTTTACCAACGCATTTTGCATAAATCCTATTTGCAAATCTGTCTCTCTCTGGAGACATGTTGATGTGTAAATGGAAAAGCTGGTAATTTATGCAGAATTTCTATTTCCACTCAGACCGGCTTCTGGTCTAACGACAGGCACATCCCACGAGATCCCAGTGTGACCCTAACCCCACACGGCATCTGGACTAAGATGTGACCGTTTATGTCTTCAGTGCCGCCCAGCCTCTGGGGGCTTTTAGAAGAATACGCCACAGCACCATGCAGCCCCGCTTTGCTCAGACGTGGTGTGGCTCTGCTAGCTCACCTTGAGGATTTTGACCACCACCTTCTCATTGTTGTTGATGTTGATGGCTTCAAAGACCTCGCTGTACTTTCCCCTGCCAAGTTTGCGCACCAGCTGGTAATCCTCTTGGTTGCTAAAGAGGCGAGAGGGAGGGAGCAACTTTAACTGCACACTTTGGCCACCCCCCTCCCAAATCTACTACCAAGCCATCTCCCCCATTGCACCACGTGCTTTCATGCCTCTCCTATCCTTTCAGGGATCCTGAGGGGGGCGACATGTTTAAAAGCAATTAGGGACTATTTCTCCATTCCTGGCCTGTTGTATGCTAGCAACATCATGCAATGGCATAATAAAAATAACACTGACATTCTGTGAAGAGGAACGGGCGAAAAAAAACAGTACAGCATATTGAGCCTCGAATAGGAGGTGACATCCCTGGTGCCAAATTAGGATCCACGAGAAAAGATAAAAAGCCATTAATGGATTAACTGAAAAGACAAATTGGCGAGGTGTTGTTCGTCCATACAGATACTTTACGCATCATTTACATGCCAATGCACATAATATAGTTCATATATGATATAGTTACTGCTTTACAGTGCTAATTTCACATCAGATTCACAGTACGTTGCCATCTAATGAAACGATCATGAATCCTCCTGAGCCGTATAATGAGAATCATTCGGCAACATTGGCCTAATCAGAAAATGCTTGTTATTATAATACATAGTGACATGCAAGGTAAAGAATGAAACAGAATGAGACGCAGCAGCGCCATCACCATGAACACAATGTTCAATACAATACAATGTGCGGGTGTTGCAAAACGCGCATCTCACCTCCAGTTGGGCACATGGGCCTCATAGTCCCAGTACTCCCTGCTCTTCAGCGTGTTGACATCGGCGTAAACCCGAGATTTGCTACCGGCCACGGGGCCGGGCATGGCGAGCGGCGGGAGCTCCGGCTGCTGGGAGCTCGTTTGCCTGCAGGACTCGGCGAAGCTTAAGTACGCGGAGCAGCTGGCTCTTCCGTTGGAGCCGCGATTCTGGTGTCGTGAAAGGGGTTTGTCCCCAGACGTGAGGGCAGGTCACTGTACAGCCGGGTAGTGATCGTCGCTAGAAAGCTTGTGAGAGATGAGCTGGACTCGATGAAGAGCAAGATGAATGCTGGCCAGCGACGGAGCGACAGATTTCAACGAGAATGAGAAAATGGGTGGCTGAGGTAGACGGGGAGCAGGCTGTACACCTGCTTAGATAACTATATTTCGAAATACAAGGGGAGAGCACAAGAATACTCTGGAGACTGCGGTTGAACCCCCACCCCCTATGGGCCACAAGTCCCCGATCGAAGACGGGATATTCGACCAGGGACTCCCGCGTCTCTGGAGGTGGAGCACGATTACCAGCCGAACCAGCCTTCCACGATGGATGGGTGGGCCGATGGATGGATGGAGATGCAGCAGGCAGCAAGTGCAGTCAACACCAGATTAGGGCTACTGATTTAATAACGCACTCTGTTTTCGGGATGCATATGCACGGATGGGGTGGGGTAGAAATCGGTGCAGAAAGCTTATGGTCCCACTGCCGGTGAGGTGAAATTCTGCCGCCGCCGTCCGCGAGTAGCGCCCCCTTCCCGACTGTGACGCCCCCTCTGCGGGCGCTGAGACGGGAAATCTGCGGCAGAAAGCACTAAGAGTCGGGTTTCGGGGGATCGTTTTTGGAAGCCTCACTTCCCCCCGGCCCGTACTCCGGATTGCAGTACAGATACCCGGAAGAGAACGGGGACAGGAAGCGTAGTGCCGCATTCATTGAAACCAAATATCGGTGGTATTAACGATATGGAAGAAGAGTCGCTGGCGCCCCCTTTTAGCACGGAGGTCAACATTAAGAAATTAAAATATATTATATTCTCAGCGATTGTGAATCCGGGGATCGCGACCCAAGTATTTTAAACGTAATTTTTATACGTTTGCAATTTTCTTAAGGTACTCAAGATGTTGTCAAGCTTGTGTAACCGTTTGTTTATATTTAAAGCGTTAAAGGTGATTTTCTTTCATTTGAATTAGACTTGAGGCGATCGATATACATTCACAACACTGGGAGATTACCGGGTTGCGAAGGGTTTACGTTCCGACAAACCGACATCGTAAGACGAAAATGCGTTTTAATGCAGTACAAGAAGCGTCGTAGCTGAGCCTAAAGCTTCCACATATACATGATTAGAACACTTGCACTAGCTTACAATTGGGCAAAATCATTAACACACAGCCTATTTTATAATAAACATGAAATTTACTGAATGATGTACTGAAAGTGAGAAATATTTACCCCCCTGTATTTTAATACCGCCTGTAGTCTAATGAACATGCAGGTTCATTAAAAGTAACTGAAGAAAGTGCAGCAGCATGCGCGTGTACGGCCCCCGCCGATTCTTTTAATGAAACGTTCGATTAATTTAAATGAACAGTTCGATAGAGTCGGTTCAATAAATGGAACCGAACTTCCCATCACTATTTAACAGAGGTAACAATAACGCGGTGGCAGTGTCTTAAATAGTAATTAGTGGTTAGTAAATAGTCGTTAAGTTGGGTTTTTTTAGCCAATCAGTGTCGAGGATTTTTCTTAAATCCTATTGGTCTTGCTGGGCCTCGCGGAGTGTTTACCTTGGCAACCATGGCGCAGACCAAGCTCAGCACCGAAGTTCCAGAAATTGAGAAACAACAACTTGTTCACATCACGGAAGAACTCAGGTAAAACGGGCGAAAGTGATTCCAGCAAAACAAACTTCAGGATAAACAATCCGGTTTGATTTTTGTCTGCGTGCAATGTACGTTTTATGCTGTTGTAGCACCAGAATGTCCTGCTTGGGATCAATAATATACGGGCGGTGAACAATATGACGGAAACACCACATCGAACCCTGTAACTTTGAAGTAACTTAACCACAGTTACATACGCAGATACACGGCTGCCAGCTAACAGTTAAAGTCAGGTATAAAACAGATGTGTCCAGGGACAGATTAAGCTACCTGGGGCCCTATAGGCAAGTTTCCTGAGGTGGAATAGGGCCCTGATGTTTGTCCAGACCTACTGAGTACATATTACTACACAATGGGTGTTACAATCAACCAGGAGCATTAGAGGGCAGTGGGTAGCTGGACCCCTGCAGTCAACACAGTAATATCTGAGTTTTCAAAGCAGACCAGTAGCAGACATACAAAGGGACCGAAGAGTCTGTGCTCAAAACTGCAAAATGATTTAATGTGTGCAGGGAGCAGACTTAAAAATCATGACCGCATGCGCTAAACAGAGACAAGTTACAATGAGAAAGAAGAACAGTGGCCGTAAGTCAAAGCTCATCGACAGGGACAGAGGGACTCGTAACAGGACAGATGCTAAATAGCACAAAGTATTGCCTAAAAAAGAACCACAAAAACTGCATCATCTTTCACTAGTTTTTCTACACCCGGAGGGCTGTTTATTAGGAGGAAGACATAGGATGATTACACCCCCCTGGGTCTGTCAGTCTGGGCAGTCACCTCATGGCAGTCACTAGGGGCAATTACCATTCCACTGGGTCAGACAAGCCATGTGAGGTCATTTAAGAGGACCAGCTGTCCCTATTCCTTATTGGGTCCCAGTCTTAGACCGTCAAAGAAAATGATGATCTTCATGTTGTTATATAAAAATATGTCTGACAAGGTGTGTCAGTTTAACCATTTCAGAATCTCCCCTAAAGTCACCCCAGTATTTGCAGCATCCATCCAACTCACCTGTTTACTTCACATGGATATCTCAATATCTCATTGACTTTTTTTAAAATAATGACATTTAATTTAATTAGGTTTACCTGGTCATGGTGGAGCACCTGAGTGGACCATCAGAGTGTCTAACCACAACACCCCCTTTGCATTCCTGTAGGAGGTCCAACGCTGCCCTGCAGCTGGAGAATGAAATGTTTGAGCGACATCTTAACCGGCTGAACCTTGCCTCACTGCTCGAGTCGGAAAACTTCGGAGTGGACTCTCAGAGGGTAATGGGAACGGTTAAATGCTGTCTGGGTCTGAATTTAAATGTAGTTAAAATACAGTTAGTGAAGGGTCTTCAACAAGGCCTGTTAGGAAGAACTGCAGGGGCTCCGTGAATCTTTGTGTAATGACAAACTGCTTTGTATGAAATTCTACAAAATATGTCTACAAATAAATTTTATATGAACTCAAACCAGAAATAAGTCAAGCCACAGGAAATCATTTCAAACTGCTCTATGGATTAAATATGCTCATTTGGTTGTCATCCAGAGTCTTAATCGGAGGTGGAGAATTCAGGTCCAGAGAGTACAAATCCAGACCAAGATTTTGTTTCAACCAACCACTTAAGTATAAAGAGTCAGTCACAGAGTACTTAACTGGTTAGTTGAAACAAAATCTTGGTCTAGATTTGTACTCTCTGGACCTGAAATCTCCACCTCTGCTCTTACTTCATTTAAAATGTTATTGTACTGGTGTCCCACTGGGACAATAGAGACAAACGTTATGTAAGCTGAAAAAGCGCTGTGTTAATGAACAGTGGCATACATTGTTATTAGAAGGGTGTTATGAAATGCAATAATTATGCATGTAGTAATATTGTAATTTGTCCATTTTTTGTTTATTTGTATGTTCGTATACATATATAACCTCCACTGCACCATAGACACTGAGTCCGTTTCACTTCTTTTGGTATACTTTGTGTCTCGTACTTTAAGTGCCTGTATTCTAACAAAAAAAGAAACCTGAACCATGTACACGCACTTTAAAATCTGTGAAGTGAAACAAAAATGTAACGTTGCAATTACAAAGTTTAAATTAATAATGTTTATAAATATTGTACTGTAAGCTTCAAGTAAGTAAAGTTTATTATGAACCTGTCACAGTGCTGTACAAAACTAAATGCAGTAAAACAAAAAAACAATGTAAAAATACATAAGTGCAAATTACGCAACAGTACATGACAAAACATGATCACAAGATCACAATTTTTTAAAAGCCTAAGAAAAAAGGTAAGTTTAGAGCTGCAGTTTAAAACATTAAAACGCAAGACAAACTAAATAAATACAGATGCTCCTCTACTTGCAACTTTCAGACATACGAACGAAGAGGACTGTATGGCCAAATTGTGTTAGTTGGGCTCCTGTTTCCTGTCTGCAACATCAAAATTTTTTCTTCTGCATGCCAATTCCACCTAGTCCAACTTCTGACTGCTGCTCCTACCATGCAACAACGTAGCGTGCATACTCCCAGGATCTTTGTTCTTTGTACTTGCGTTGAATAACGACTTGCGAACATTTCAAGTTACGATCGGCTGGAGGAGCGTCTGTACTTTAATTGGGTGTTTTACATTTATTTATTCATAAATAAACAGGATGATATAGTTGTTGCTCCTGTAAATATAGGCCAGGCCTGATCTGTAACACAATTTTATAATATGCAAACAGGAGGTCCCTCCTCTGTCTCTCTCTCCACCAAGGGGTCCCAGGTTTGAAAGAGGCTGAAGACCGTTGCTTTACAGTAGTTTTTATTGTGCCAGTTACAGTGAGCTTGCAGCATGGAGTGCAGCTTGAGCGGTTGTGCTGACAGCCTGCTCCCTGACAGGGGCGTGAGAGGCACTCCAAAGCACGGAGCTCGGCCTGCGACCAGCTGCCACTGCTCACCACGGAGCAGAAGTGTGAGGTGGCACAGCAGGAGCTGGAGGAGATCAAAGCGGACCTGGGGAAGGACAAGACTAATGCCACGAGAATCCTGAACGATTTACAGGTGATTAATCCTTAACATCAAAAGGAGAGAGGAGAGACCGTCTGGTGCTGCGCACTGGCAAGTACCTGGGGCTGTGTTTGACTTCACGCCCCACCTCAGGCTAACCTGGAAGAGGCACAAATCCGACTGGTAGAAATAAAGAAAATGAGAAGCGAGTTTGAGCGCGACATCGCCAAGGCAACGCAGGAGAAGAGGGGCGCCAACCTGGGGGCTGAGAAGCTCACCCGATATTTTGAGGACAGGATGAGGTTAAAGGTCAGTGGGAGGTCTGGGGAGTCACAGGACACAGTGCGGTTGAGGCCGAATGCAGCTTTCATTATATTTCCAAAGATATATTTGCCCTAAATAAACTGAATGGTTAGTTAATAAGACCTATTTATTTAACTCGGTGAGTTAGACCACTATTCCTGTGATTAGAAGGTTGCTGGCCCAGGGTTGGCACTGTTGGGCTCTTGAGCAAAGCCCTTAACCCTCAGCTGCTCCAGGGACGATCTAACCCTGCATGAACATCTTTTGTGGATAAAAGTGTCTGCTAAATAAATGTAATGTGCTGTAGCTGTGTGTACTGTCTGAGCACTACATGAGCGATGCCCCCTGCAGGACGCCTTGATAGAGAAGCTGCGGCTGATGAATGCTGCCCTAAAGGTACACAAGAGGAAGGTATGGATGCAGCTGCAGCAGAAGGAGGAGATGGGCGAGGCTCTGCAGAAGGTGGACTTCCAGAAACTGAAGATCGAGAACGCCGACTACCTGGAGCTCAACAACAAGCGGAACCAGGAGCTACTTCACTTCAAACTGAAAGCTGGGAAGGTGATGCAGATGTTGAGCTCAGCCAAGGTCAGTGTTCCAAGCATCTTTCTGGAGATCACTCCAATATCCATGCCTGTCGCAGGACTCACATTCACCATTCTGAACAGACCACACATCCTTGAGCTGTGGGAGAAAATCATATTAACCAGTAGATGACCAACAAACCTGAGGAAAACATGCAAACACACATAAAGCTGTGATTAGGAATTAAATACACAGGACTGTCAGGTGATTTTTTTCTATAGACAATATATATATTTATTTTCAGTTGCTTAGGTGACACTGATATCTAAAGTGACTTAGAGTTGCACATTGGCTACTTTACTGGAGACAGTCAGGTTGAGTGCTTTTTGTTTTTGTGCCTTTGACCAGTAGGCCGCCTGCTGTCCAGCAGAAACAGGTGCAGCTTGGCTTAGCAGAGTTTCGGGAGGGACTGTATTTTACAGAGAAGGCCAAATGAGGATCACAATGGGTCATGTGACTGCAAATGGGCTCCGTTTGGGCTCCGTACTTTACGGTTTTGTGACTGATGGCATTTGGTCATGTTCGTTGCAGAGATGTCTCCAGGATGCCACCCTCGAGTCTGAGTCACTGAACCACGATATTGCCACTCGCAGGCACATGCTGGAGAAGATCCAGGTTGAGATGGTTCTGGCTGAAGAGGTGGGGTCATGGTTCCCTCACAGACATAAAAGGGTGCTTTTCCACTGCACTTGGCACTGAACTTTTGGTATTAAAAATCAGTAGATTCCTTTTCCCATTGATTTCAAGGGCAGTACCTGTACCAGCACCTAATTACCAAAGCAGCTGGACTAGTCCTTGGGTACTTTGGGGTGGGCCTGGCAAACATGTTCATTGTCGAATGGCTACGCTACTTGCCTCTGAAACATAAAATACAACCGCCATCTTGAAAAAGTGTGATTACAGACTCGGATAACAATGATAAATGAAGTAAAAGAAAAAAAAAGTTATAATAAGGGCCGCGTGGACAAATTAGGAGACCCTAGCTGTAACTGTAATCTGATCAGAAGAACCAGAAGATCTGGGTGGTATGACAAGAAATAGAAGCACATTTTCTGTATAATATAAAAAATATTTGCTGTATAATATAAAAAATATTTGATGCTATAATATGTTAAAGTTGCATGATATTGGAAAAATTTCAAATATTGCAATATGAATTTTTAGTGATGCATCTATGAGTGATTTGAACAGGGAGGATGAAAATGATTGGCATGCAGAGCACATGCAAAAGAAGCAGCAGCAACTTTAAACTGTGCTGTATATTAAACATATTCCAGGTAAAATTGAAAATGACAGAGTAAAAATGTTTTTCCGAAACCTAAACCTTCTGTGCTATAATGTCCAGACAGTTTGAAGATATGAAATGCCTGATCTTACACCAACTGTCAACTGTCACGGTCATCGTGATGTGAAATTTGCATGTGCCTATGGTGGTATTAACATTACACATTACCCTGGCCTGCAGGTGTCGCTGGTTATCCTGTTTCCCTACCTCTGTCTTGTAGCCCCTCAGTCCCTAGTGTGTTTTCCAACTCTTTGGGACACAATGTGGCTTAACGGGCTGAATAGTTGGACCATCGAGCCATACAGCAGCCCAGGGAGTAAGGAAACACACTAGGGACTGAAGGACTGAGGAGGGGTGGTGCAGGATGGCCAGAGTCAGACGGACACAGTGGCGATATTATTCTGCATCTGCACCGGTTTTTTTCACCAGTGGAAACAAACACAAGAATTACCAAAGTACCATTGACTTTGGTACTGTTTTGAAATTCCAGTTCCTGGTGCGGTACAAAAGCATCTAATCAGGAGTCGTGGCCTCCAGAGGTAGGTCATATTTAGGCCTGGTTCTACTCTGAATATATTTGATCAGTGAAAACATCCTCTGGACGCTGTACAGGCAGCCACAGCCTTGGCGGCCCGTAGAGGACCACAGAGGGTCATTCAGTCCTTCGGTGCGCCCATTGACTCCTGCGTGGCCGTGTGTTGTATTCGTGTCCCCCTGGCACCCCATGCTGGCAGGAGCGATCCAAGGCAGAGGTACTGAACAGGAAGCTGCGCAGGCGTCTGGAGGAGTATAGTGTGCCCGATGTGCTGCAGTACATCCAGGTCACGATGGCCCACAGAAAGTTGGAGCGGACCGTGCGCAACTGGGAGCGCAAGACTGAGATTGCCCAGGTAGGGGCCTCGTGGAGCAGGACTGGATGAGGTAGAGGGGTTATTTTATCGTAAACCAACACTGAGCCCACCTTCTCTCTGCAGATGGCTCTGAAGGCCCACACCAAGTGCCGTAATCGTGGATGGACTGGGCCCAGTCTGGACTCGGTGACCACACCATGACACACTGACCAGAGGACACCTTTGCTCACCACATCCAATTTCTGAAGGTCTTTTCCTCCTCATGCTGGAAACATAATGCCTAAAGCCTGGTTGTTAATCTGTGGTTTAGCTTATTTTCACTGCTGTAATATTTGGGGGCGGGGGGGGGGGACGACGACGACAGAATGGCTGAAAATGGCCACATTGACACAGATGGTAGCAGCACAGTTCCAGAGTACTACTTTGGTTCAGTTTCTGTTCTCTGCTAAGAATCTCCACGACAGTCATGTTATTTACATGGTTAAATATACTAGAGCACATATACACTGGTGGCTGATGACAAGTCAGCTGTGTGTGTGTGTGTGTGTGTGTGTGTGTGTATAAACTCACCGTGCTCACGTGGGCGGGGAGGCTCTTTGCTGCTGTCACACAAGAACAACGACACGGCGTTAATGAAAAATTTTTATTTGTTAGTGCTGTGTGTATTAAATGCTACATACAGATTATTTTTTTTTAGCTTGAATGTACATATTAATCGCCACACAAGGGTTTTGCCATGTTTTCCACAAACTACAAATTAAAAAAAAAAAAAGCTAAATGGGGAACGGGGGGTGTTCCTAAGCACATATACAAGGAACAGCAGGTTACAGAAGCTAACACTGTGTGCATGCACAGGGCCTTCACACTGCCCAGGTCAAAGGTCAAAGGTCATGTTGCTTACGCCATACAACCTGTCAATCAACCATATCCAATATCAACTATCTAAAGCCCTTAAAACTCCTAATCATAATATAGATATAAAGTTCTTAAACAATAATTTTAAAAAGAGAAATTATACAACACAAACTGGCAAAATACAAAAAACACTTCCTTTAACCTAATTACCTTTTGACCTGTAGTGTATCTGCAATGCTTGGAGTTTAAAAAAACAAAATAATAATACCCATATTTTTAATAGGAATCTCAACAACAACAACAACAGGACAGACTGCACAGTGAACAAGAAACTAAATGGCCTCTCATCAGGCCCAGAGCCGAAGGGACTCATGACCCCCCTTTTGGGGTGGGGGACTTGGCGGGGCAACTGATCCTCCCGAGAACGTCTGTGGCAGGGGGGAGAGGGCTTCATCACCAAACCCGTCTCGGCTCGAGCCTCTGCATGTCCCAGAGGCGGCTGGGACAGGTCTGAACGTGATCACTAAACGTCATTAAATATAACCCGAAAGATCCAGCACCATTTCAGTACAAGCCCTGGCTTTTCCCCATCATACATTAGGTGGAAAAACTAAACAAAATGAAGGTAAACCAACATCACTGGCCGACCTTGCCCCTGTTTTTTTTCTTCTCTTTACTGCTGCAGTATCACTTTAATTCAATTTCCCTTATTTTCTGAGTCAGACTGGCTGTGAGAGCGGGACCCACCAGCTAATGTGCTGAGCAATAAGGTGGGCCCAGGTCACATGACCTCCCCAGCTTCAGTGCGCTGCACAGCCAGGCAGACCCTGGTCGCATGATCTGCTGCGATCCTGGCTGGCGTGATTTCCTTTATCCTTCTCCTCACATGGCGGGAAAATGGCGGATGCCTTCAGCTACAGACCGAGGGGGAAGGGCAGGGCAGGCTGTCGGAGGCCCTACGGTTCCTCACCACCCATCCTCACCAGTCTCTCGAGACAAGTGAATTAAACGCAGCCCCGTGTCACACTTGTGCCTGTGTACAGAGCAGGTCATCTCAGCAAAGCATTTCATGTTAAGCCCTCGCTCAGTGGTACATCAGAGCCTCCCCTGCAACTTTTCAAGTCCAGCTCCTTAACCATTACACCACCTGCTGCTCTCTCTGTGTCACACTCCCACGGCGTCGTCTAGTTGAGGCTTGCAAAGGTCACCTTCTCCACCTGGGCCCAGCGTAAGATGACCAGAGGGGGCCCATTTAGGGGGCTTGGGGGGGGGGGGACCTGACAGGCTCCCAGAGTCCGCAAAGCTTCATCTAAATCCCGGGGCATCGAACCCTCCAGTGAAACAGAGTGTTTATCTATTGGGGTCTAGAACAGCATGACAACTCCACTGAATATAATGGCATCAACTGAAATGGGGGGGGGGGGGGCGATTTAGCAGCTGGAGGAGGGGCGGCAACCTTAAAACACTACAATAACTGTAAGTACACAGAAGAAAAAGTAGCTACAGACACAACAGCAGATGCATTTTATAAACACACACAAGGCAGGCCCTACTACATGACTTGTAAACACATTAGCATACATTATTTTATGTACATACAGTAACACGGGGACCGTGGACAGGTTCAGGCATGGCAGGAAAGATAGACTGTTCTCTATAAGTGTATCAACTGTATATATGGATAGAAATTAGAAGTAATATATATATATATGTATTTATATATATATATTTAAATTCATTTATTTACTTATATAGCAAATGGTGGAGAATTCATCAAAGGCCTTGACTCTCCAGCTGGTTAATGATCCCCATCCGCATCGATCGCAGAGATCGAACTTAAGTGCTCAGCCGACGCTGATCCGGTGAGAAGACGCGCCTTGTCAAAAATAG
>JAODUD010000019.1:10614380-10643737 GCA_026784285.1 Stomatorhinus walkeri | reverse complement strand
CACACACACAGAGTCCAAAAGTCTTAGCCACAGAGATTTTATGTTCATGTTGGTGTAAAACTAAATTGTCTGTCAAAGTGTGTAAGCTTAGCCATTTCAAAACCTTTCTTAAAGTGACCAGTTCTTGCAGCCACCATGCAATTCTTCTGACTCAACCACAACCCCCACTACTTTGTTTGGCCAATCAATACCCCATTGAGTCATATAACAAATCAAGTTAATCAATTAATTAAACGGGTGGAGAAATGCAACACAAAAACATGGATGGCTGAGGTGCCCTAAAGAGGCTATGGAACTAAGGCAGAGTTTATGTAGCTATCCAACAAGATATCAGTAACTTTTTTGTATAACTGACAAAATTCTTGTTTACTCAATTAACACAATAAAAAATATACAATTATTACCAAGATAAACAGGTTCAAACATGCCTATGACTACTGCACAGTAGTGAATGCATATTATATATATATGTAATGATATTCATATTCATTGTGCTGTGTCGTCACTCCATTCATTTGGACTCGAACATGCCGAAAGGAAGTGAACATGCCATAGCAGAGATACTCAGACAGTTCCTCATACACGTGAATAAATCCTCTTCAAAGGTGCAGAACTGGACTGGTCACGTGTCAGCAGGATTTCCCCTGCACCAGCCACGAACCGCGTCTCAAACGGCAAATCGTTTCCCAGAATTCTCTGCAGTGGCTTTGTGCCCACAGTACATGACATGTAGCTGGAAGAATCAGGATGCAAATGACCATCTTTCCATCGTCTGTTTGGAATGTTAGCCTATGTTACTGTAAGGGTCAGGTCAAATCCACTGGCAGCCTTAACTGTGTGAAGGGACATTTTCCTGACATAGATGCTCTTATTTAACACCACTATGAACTGTTCTCTGATATTATTGTTACGGCGTCTAACAGTATTAAATATAACCTTTAAACGGTCAACAGGTAGCGGTTAAATAAGTTGAAGCTTAACGTTTCTTGCCTTCTGCTTGCGGAGTAAATCGTGGTCAGTTGGTCTTTACGGTAAACATCTCGCTTACGGTTGACCAACTTGACCGCCCATGCTCCTACGGTAACACACATAAAGGGAACAGCAAAATACGTTCTCCTAGCACCACGGAGACCGGCGTGTCTTTGAAGGTGAACTGAAAACGTTTCCACGCAGACGGCCCCCAAAAGGATGAACATGGTACAGCTTCTCATGTGGCTTTACCTCCGCCCCTCCTGAGATGGTACGGACATCCCGTCCGAAAAGCCACGGCCAACCGGCGAGTTGCCTAGGACATCCCAACGCGCCCATCACCTCATTGCCAATGCAACCAGTGCAAAGTCTCCGAGAAAAGAGTTTTATACAAAGCTCGGCGTATCTTCTGTAGCCACAAGGACTACTTCGGAATGAAATCGCTTTCCCTGCCTCACTTCCTGTAGCCTCCGCCGTAGTTAGGCGTAATGCAGCCCGTCACTGCTACTCAAACAAAAAGCAGCTAATTGGCTTTTTGTCATATATTATTGTCATTGTCTAGTAGCGTCCTTTCATCACATGGGATTAAGGTTAGACATTAAAATCTTTAACCTTCCTGACATGAATCATTCTTTTCTTTTAGTCTGATAACGATTTAAGCAAATGAGGAAACCTTAGTTTTCCTGGCAGATTAGCTATAATTAGATCGTCCATTTTATGCATACAGGATTTAAGCGATATTGCTTTTCCAACATATGTTTTATGCAAATACTCATTTTCTGCCCAATTGAAAGGATATAAATATGCAAAGGAAACATTCGTATAGAACAGTCATTACAAAATGGTCCGAATATGACATAAAGCGGCATTTTCTATTGGAAAAGGGAACCATCTTCAAAAATACTAGGTGTTCTGGCGGAAACCGCTCAACATCACATCGGATGCCCCAGTGGTTTTGACACACAAACGACCGGTCGGCGAATCGGTCCCCGATTCGATTAAATGGGAACCGGACGGCGCATTTCTCCCGAACGAACCGCGACAAGGAGGAGTTTGAATAAACCCCCCAAAACCTGCACTTTCCGCGAGCCCAATGACACCTACCCCCGTCGGGTCGGCGGCTTGCACCGTTTGCAAAACAATACCGTTTGCAGGGAGGGAAGAATATTAAGGTCAAGATAAACCATACAAAGATCCGACATCTGCACGGCCGCAGCAGTCTTCATCAAATATATAGCCAACCGACTGCATAAAATGGATACGACTCTTAAGCGCAAATTTTAAAAAAATCAAAAATAGTATATCACTATGGGGTCAATCTGATACCATCAAATAATTCGAATATTTAGATATCAGATGCTAAATCTTATTAGATTGCTGTCGATCGGCAGGGGAAATCATGCCGTAATAGCATAACCTTGTTACCTTCTGCACAACCCGCGAGCCACCATTATGTGGATACATTTTATTTCATTTATTGCGGCCGCTAGCTCGGCAGCACCCGATTGATACCCAGTAACTGGGTTTGATCGGCCGCTTAAAAACAAGATGTCTCAAACATGCAAGACACGGCATTTGGTTCTTGCGTTGTCCTAACCGTTTTTAGCGATTGCAAACGGAAGCTAGCTAGTTCCACCTTGCCTGATAAAACAGTGAGTTAGTTAGTTACAATAAAACACGATCGCATGCGCTAATTACTCTTATTAACTACGGATCGTGTAAAAATTGTAAATTCACAAAGCGATTTTGATATACTACCTCAACAGACGTCCAGGGTCGGTACAGCGTGGTTTCCCTTATTTAAAAAAATCTGAGTATTTTTCTCTCGCAGAGGGCAGAACGCAGGCCCTGACAGCCCCCAATCCGCGGACCTAGGCCGCTTCCAGCCCAAGGCCGGGACGGTCAGGAAGGAGCTGTTTTGTGCCTCACATCAAACCACTTTAAAAATGTGCATGTTTCCCCCCCGACGGATGCCTTCGATGGCTTTTGTCTTTCGTGCGATCTTACTGTTTTGTTTCTCTTTACTGATGTTATTGCGACTCTTTCTGCCCTGCTCCAGGAATCCGACTTCTGATTTTAAAAAATACTCACAGAGCCGAAATACTGTAGAGAGCACGGGAACCTGAATACGAAATACAGTAATTGCCGGCCACAAAACACACACCGGAAACTTGCGCTGCATGAACACATCACATCCCGAGGGAGTAAATGTCTAATATCAGGCCCAAATATTTTGATGTATAGACAATGTAAACATGCAAAACCTAATAATTATCATTTGCTCGGAAAATCGATTATGCGCGGAAAAAAATCATCATCATATTCGATAAACAATTCTGCCAACTTTTTAAAATGATCGCTCGTCAACTGATAAACCAATACATAAATATTCGCTGGATGCTGATATTTAAAATTCATCATGTTTTTTGTGCACTGCATATGTACGTTCTTCAGAATTACAAGACCGTTTATATTCTCTATTTATTCTCATCTACGGAACCCAAGTCTTTGGACAAAGTAATTTCATTAGCTATAATACATTACATTCGAAGGTGCTATACACATATGGAGCTATCATGAACTGATTCTCACAAAAGGAAAATTCTTGTTTTTTTAACATTAAGATCTGTTTTAATTTATGAAATTGGCTATATATGGAACTGAAATACATGAGAAATCTTTTCTTGGCAGATGTAAATTGGCAATTTTCTTTCTATTACATTACGAATTGTTTTGCTTCACTTAAATGTTTTTACAAGGTTTACCTGCAAGCTGCCTGCATGCAATACCGACTTTTAACGTGCTCCTGTTGATGCATTGTTTTTTTGACATTACCCGTTAATTTTTGTATTATTTCTGTGAACAAATTTTTTTCTAAGAACCACCATAAATTGTATGAGTGTTTTTGTTAAGCGCGTCATTTAATAGGATATTTAATTCATTTTTTTATTAAGCAATAAAATACGTTTGTTATATTTGTTCGTTGGTGTTATTGTAGTAGAGTATTGTAAGTTATAATATAACTTACATGTTTCACTTGGTATTATTTATGTATTTGTGTTTCACGAAAGCAGTTCTTCGGTAGCGTGCATTTATTCCATGTACTTCCTGCCAATAATTCATTTTGGAAAAAGAACCGCCTGACGTGGATAGACACCTCCTGTACAGTAGGTGGCAGAAATGACAATGATAACACTTCCTTTGTTCAAATACAAAAGTGTTTAATGCTGATCATAAGATGGCAAGTTTTACCACAATCGTGCTTAAAATGCTTATAAAGCTTGTATCTATGAAATACTGGTATATATACATTTTCAGCCATAACACAAGGTATCTGAACCTAATGAATTGCGGAAGTGATAGGCTGTAAAGACCGCATGACTCGGTTTTTCAGTCACGTGATCAGAGGACCAATGAGGTGTGCGGTGATTGGGTGGTTCGTATCGATTACGCGGGACTGTGTAGTTTTGTTTAGCTGGAGCGGGCCGAACTCATTTCGGCCTATCAGCGTTAAGTGCGGTCGATCAGCTTCCTCTTTGTCACAGAATGTCCAAATAATAGCTTAACGATTCTATGTCTGTCTTACGACATGTTAGTTGGGTACAGTAGCAGTTCTGAAGAAGAAGAAGAAGGAAATTTAAAAGGCGAAAAACGAAAACGACAGTGCAGTCAAACTGATTACACTTCCAGTTTTTGTAAAAAGGTTAAATCTACTACGGGCTCGGAGTAAGTATTAAACGAGTTAATCAGTTTTGAGTTATATCATAATTATGTTAGTGTAATTATATTACTGTGACACACTGTCTAACACTACCAGTTTCTTTCGCTTCCAGACAGCTACCTACTTTCTCATAGTGTCTCTTACTTACATCATAATTTGTAGTTTTAAATGCAGAATTCTCTAATTTTGACAGGAAACAAAACGATTACAACAAGAAAATGGAAATATTTTAATTATCACTTACATTCCTTCATAAATTGTATCTTCCTTGTGATTTGCTGAAAATTACCTAAACGCTGAAATTTTAGCAATTTATATCCCTTTATCTCTCTTGTTTGTTTGAAAAGGCAGATATGACTTATTCATATTTCATATTTGTCCCTCGTATTATTTCTACTGTCAGCATTTTTTTCTGCATGTTAACATCTGTCCAAACTATATTCCATCTATCCAACTTCTATCTGGTCATTAGGGTCTTTGGGTTCAGAAAGAGGCAGCTTTAATCTGATGGGCATAAATCATAGGCGGCCACCTGTCTCTCATCACTGAAAGTGTTAAATCTTTAGAAATAAAAGTTTGCTTTTGTGGGGGACTGATCAGTAATATGAACTTATACAGTAAAATCCACAAGATTATATAAATCTTGAAGTTTTGATTCTAAATAGTGTTTAATTCTGTTTGCTTTGTCACGAATATGGTGTCAGTGTCACCACAAAACAATGGCGGATGTTATTTATATTTTATTTATACAGTCCAATACATTTTTATAATCCATTACTAAATCTGGCCAGCAGATCAATCTTTCATTTCCTTCAATATAGCAAACAATGTGACATTTCATCACTGGCACTGGCGATATTAGACAGGAGTATATCGGTTGCCGAACGGATTTTCCGATGCAGGAATGTGGAGATCCCCGAAAAATATGGTTTAATGTAGGTTAATTGAGGTACAAAAATAATTCCATCTGCTTCATTTTTGCTCCACTATTGCTATCTTTTTTTTCCCCTGCGCTTCCATATAACAAGTTAACGCCGGTGTTTGTGGTCAACCGGTAAGCCTCACCCATTAATTCCTGGTCTAGTGATAAGTATCTACTCCGGAGTACAGACTAAAAAAAGGTTCAGGAACAACCCCTGGGGATCTACAATCGGGTCGAGGTCCTGTGTTGGGAACACAACGCAAGTTCATGATGCGAAAGCGCCAAAAAAAACGCCCACACATTTTTGACCAAAGTATACCTTATACTAAGGAGTACAAGTTCCTCTGTTTTGGTTGTTTAGTTGTAAACGGGGCATACAGTTTTCTGTAATGTGATATGGTGCTTAGTTGGTTAAATATGTGAATTCATTTGTGTGTTCTTTCTTAACTGGGAAGAGACCACAAACATCCCCAATCAGAGGATGAAATCTGTATCGAAGAGACTCCTCCCCTTCACCAAAAGCCCCGCCTACCCCTGCCAGAGAGTGTGCTGGAGATGTTTCCAGAGGAGAAGGTGACAGAGGACAGCTCACTACACGGCGGTCGAGTGCGCTCCTTCCAGCACGAGCGAGGGAACTGGGCCACATATGTGTATCTGCCTTGTAAGTATTGAGCTCTATACCATGGAGGGTGGCACCATCCCATTACTAATTTTGTCACACTTCCTTTTGGGTGTCCCTGCTCGTAGATCATCCTGAAGATGGCTTTCTGGAGCTGCTGGAAGAGATGTCCCAGCTTACAGCTACCCACGGGTTCCAGCTGACGTATTCCACGGAGTTCCACCTCAGTCTGTCCCAGACAGTCGTACTCCGTCACCATTGGATCCAGCCCTTTGTGATATCCCTCCAGACGGGCTTGGCCCCATGTTCCCGGTGAGTTGGGCCCTCTGAACTCCTCCAGGCTCCTCTTTATCTGTGCGTTGGGGGTTCTGTCACGATCAGACCTTCTGCGTTAATCCGTCCATCGGTCTTACAGGGTTGGAGTCTTTCTACAGTAATCAGTCTTTATTTAAAAATTAAGGAATCAATTGAATCCAGAAGGATAAGGCGATGTCTATTTTACCTTCTGTTTGGGTGCTTATGGCTTGTGCTTCTGTCCAAACTGTAGGTTCAGCTGTATTGCGAGCCAGCTGAAGGTCTACAGCAACCAGGAGAAGACAAGGTGAGATCACGCAGGAAACATGCAAGAGTAGATCCAGAGTCAGCAGACTGCTTTATATTTCAGAATCATACGGTCTGATAAGCCTTTTATCATGAGCAAGTCAGCCTAGTCACGATAATTAAAAATGATCATAAAGGACACCTAAAGTAACATGTTGGAAAAACATCTGGTATGTCCAGGTTACACTGATCATGCATACAGAACAGAAAACATTTTATAAGAAGTGTCAGTTGTGGTTGTGTTGTGCCGCAGAACCTTCCTTGCACTTGAGGTTTCCACAGGACACACTCAGCTGCTGGAACTGGTTAGAGTCGTGGACAAAACGATGGAGGAGTTTAATCTCAGTACCTTCTACCAGGTCAGAGCCCCCCCATGCACATTTTTGGTCAGGGTGGCTTTCAGGTGCTGCCATGTGTAGCATATAAACGTGCTCAGAAGCCTGCAAAAAAGGCAGCGTTGGTCCTGAATCGTCACCAATTGTGTTTTTCTGAAAATATATATCTGCATTTGTGTGAGATTGTTTTTAGTAATGTACCATTGAACACATACACAACAATTAAGAATTGGGGTATAATCAGAAACACAAGATAAATAAAACAAAGCCTCTTAAGGTGATTCTATATAAGCACATTTTCCAAATTAATATGGATTTCCATCCCATTTCTGCATATACAGCTGGGTAGAGTACTCGCCTTTATATTTCTGTGGACATGCTGGTCATACGGCACTGTGTCTGTGCGACATGAGGTCAGTGCATGTTTAAGCCTGGTGCCACTTCTCCCCACAGAAACCTTCCTTCCACATCAGCCTGGCCTGGTGTGTGGGTGACCAGTCGGACAGGCTGCGTGCCGAGTGTCTGCCGCAGCTCCAGGTGACGCCTCCCTCTCTCTGCCCGCCCGCTCTTTAAGTGTGGGCACACGTGCTCTGTGGTGATTTCTGCATGTTTCTGTGCATGGTACAGCCGCCATGGTACAGCCGCCATGGTACAGCCGCCATGGTACAGCCGCCATGGTACAGCCGCCATGGTACAGCCGCCAGGCAACTAGTCATTTCCAGAATTTCTTCATTTCAAAGACAGAAGATTATTAGTGACTTGTGAAGCTGATTTGCATGCCTTTCATATGAATCATACCACACTAAAGGCGCTTTTCCACTGCACCAGGTATCATAGTTTTGACACTTCAAAAAAGTACCAAAATTACTGTACTTTGTGGTGGTTTTCCACTATTGTAAAACCTGGCGCTGAAAGACATCACAACGCGAGGCGGATATTTTGTACTGAATTGAAAAAATGGCTGTAGTATGTTATAGAGATGGGCAATGTGCAATGATGATACCAACACTGCATGCTATGCTCACAAAGTTCACATTACAAACTCAAACAGCTGGTTTGAGATCAGGTGTATTCACACCTTTATACCAGGGGTGGCCAATCTTATCCACAAAGGGCCGGTGTTTATCCAGGTTTTCGATGCAACTCCCTAATTAGATTACTGGCCATGTCCGCTATATACTGTTTGCACATTATAGCATGGGGTGTTTAAGTTTCACAGAAACATTTTTACTTTGTCATACGAAACAAAGCTTAGCAAGAATTGAAAGTTTAAGGATTATTCCTTTTCAAGATTATCTAGTATACGCTTAAAAATAATTTAAAAGTTTACTGCTGCTGTTTTTGCGTTTTTGCGTTAAATTCTAGATGAGTGTAAGATCTTGAACTAATTTCTTTTATAAATTTCCCAATATCAATTACAGCAAAATTACATTGCAATGTTTGATTTTTCTCCCAATATAATGGAGCCCCAGTGGAACCAGTTTGCTGTTTTTTATCGTTGTTTTCTGAGTTCTCAACTTTGTCCAAGTTGCCAGTTGTATTGTGCTTCATAGGCAGGCTATTTGCATAGCCATTTGACAACAATTACTTTCAAGTCCCGCCCAAATACCAAAGAAGTATCCCAGATGCTGTGATACTTTCGGTACTGGTACTCGACTTCCGTGGAAAGTACCCAAAGTACGGTACCCGGTGCGGTCGAAAAACACCCAAATCTTACAGCCCCCATGAGCCTGTGTGAAATCATCTCTGTCCCCCTAGAGCCTCCTGGACTCCCATGAAGATGCCGTCTTCCCACTGAAGCTCACTTGCCAGCAGCTCCGCTGTAAGGCTGGAAACAAGATGTTCTGCTTTCAGCTGTGCTGAGCTGGACTGCCTTGCCTCGCTAGAAGAACTAACATCAGTCATCATTATGCCATCCTTGCCTCAAGATTATTTAGGCTATGGCTGGTAAATCATCTTAGAATGACGACACACAGGGCAACTGTCTGAGCATTGTTGCTTTGGCACGTTCCCGTCGATATCAACAAATTTCTATTTGAAAAACTCTGGGAGTGGACAGCTTTTTGTAATTGCCCTGATCCAGACGAGTTGCCCGGCGTCTCACCTGTTTGGTAATTGCCTGCTGCATTGTACAAAAAGTTGCCCTATGTATCGTCACCTTTAGTGTATCTATGCCCGGGATGGACTGGCTGGATATCATGGCTGTACTCCATCATTGTGCCCTGTGTTGCCTGAAATGAAATTCCCAGTCCCTGTATTCCTGACCCGGATAGATGGATGGATAACTTTATGTGAATATATTGTAAACATACTTTTAAAATACCGGTTACAAATAGCTTGTAGTTTGGAGTTTGTAAAATATAGGAAAATACACTGCTGTCACCATTAATTCTAAGTAAACAGGTTTCTGATAAATATTTATTGAGAAAATTCCACTTTGTTGAACCAACCTTCATTTTTGGGTGAAGCTCATATCCAAACCAAGGTGGGGGCGCAAGGCATGCGAGCCACCACGCCCAGAAGGTAACCAGGAGTGAAGTTCCCTTTAATGTACAGAGGGACAGGGAGTGGATGCCGTTTGCAGCCAGCATGTGCACTGCAGGGCAGCCTCCAGCAGGTGGCGCAGTGTAGCACAGGCTTTCTGATGAAATTGGGCAGGTAACCTTCGTGGGAAGAGACTTGTTTTCCCCTGAATGCGGTCATTTTGAACAGACATCGAGTAGAGCAGGTTTTCCCAGTCCCAGTTTTCCAGATTTATTAGGAGCAAGATCTTAATGAATCAGGTCTGATATAAATATAAAATACTGATCTACAGGTCATGTTCGGTGTTAAAAAGTAATGGGTCCACTTCAGCTTATAAATAGATTAAATGGTCCCAGATTTATACCTATAGATTTATACCTGGCCTACAAAACAATCCATATTAGTTCAATAGTATAAGCTTAGGTTCATTTTCATTTAATTACCAAATGTTTCAGGAACTAGGCACTATCAATGATGAATTGTTGAACTACAGTCACAGTTAGCACTTAAGAATGTAATACCCCAAAAATCTTTAAATATTATTTCAGCATGTAAAAGCACAGTTCAAGGCCAATGCAACAGCACACAGCAGTCTGAGGAAGCCTGTGGGGCTGGTGCCGGGATAATGACGAGATCGTGTGGTGCGGGGTGTTGTGCAAACGTGTGGTCCCTTATCAAGTGAAGGTGCTGTGAAGACAACGGTCTCAGTTGGCTGGGCACACACATGCCCCACACAGTACAGCTCAAAGACAGTTTTTACAGTTTAACTACGTGACAGTTACATGTTCTTGGATTGAGGTCAAGTCAACTCATGAAAGGAGGTTACTAGGTCAACTGTAACAGGTGTATGTTCAGGAAGGGCACTGATCACCCCTCTATGGACAATGTAGGAAATCCTATAAACAAAAGAATGTATATCAAAATAAAAGCCAATTTTTAAAACCATTACAAATAACAATCAATAAACTCAAGGAAAACAATGACAGGTGAAAGGTGGTCAGCCTTAAAAATGGCCAGGATCCCCCTCCCACCCCACACTGAGAATAAAAGGCCTCCAGTTGGCATGACAACTGGAGACTCTCAAAACTACATTCAGGCTGCGGCAGCAACCGTCATCAGTATTGGTTTGACGGGGCTGCAAATGCACGAGAATTAAATTAAACAAAATATAACAGTAACGCAGCTTAAAAAAAAAAATAAAAGGCCAATTAAAACCGGAGCCAGTTTTAATCCTGGGTTCAGACTCTTTTTCTTTGATACTAAATATCAAGGTCATAAGTAGGTGCAAACAAACCGGGACGAGCAGAAGAGTCCGCTTGCTGTATTTTGCAGTCCCACAAGCCCAATAGAAATGACCTATTGACTACGGTCTTGGATTCTTAGAATACTTCTGTGTCCGTTGTAGCATGAAGGCGAGACTATGACATCACCGCTCTGGTTGGGCTATCAGGGTGAGAGGACTACGTTTTTGATGTATGCCACGGTGGTGCCGTTAAGCAGCATGGCTACGTGCTCGTTGCCCGGGAGCTCCACCAGGTGGACGGGCTGCGACTGACGGCCCAACCAGCGGCGGCACTGGGTGGCGCTCACCAGGTTCACTGTGCCGTCGCCGTCTCCCTCCACCACGCTGGGCTCCACATCCGGGAAGGAGGCGTCGTAGTGGAAGGCCTCAGCTGTGGGCACGCCGCTACCGTACAGGCAGTGCACGGTGACACCGGGCGGCTCCAGGGCGCTCACCAGCGGCTCCGTGTCCTGCCGCATGGCCCAGCCCTCTGGGAAGCCCACGTCGGAGAAAAAGCGCTGGTAGTCACGCAGCGTGTAATTGGCGCTGGGCGTCGACACCAGCACCTGGTCGGCGGACCAGCTGTTGGCATATGGGAAGAGCCATGTGGTGGTGACGGCGGTGCGCTGCTGCGAGCGGATCTTCAGGGGGCTGATCAGCGGGATGTGGTCGTTATCACCTGAGACGGGGGGCCGGGTCAGAGCACAATTAGCCAATGAGCTCACTTCAGTAATGGATTCATACATGGCACTACAGTGGCCGACCTGTGAAGTCAGCTAATGTGCTCATACTGTTCAAAGGGGTGAATTCAACTCTCTCTCTCTCTCTCTCTCTCACACACACACACACACACACGAAGAGAATGCCTCTACCTGATGCCACCACTCTGAGCGTTTTAGTCACGCCCCCCCAGGGAGGTGCCAGGGCGACGAAGGCCTTGATATAGCGGTCCTTCCAGGCTTGCGGCTGCTGGTTCAGGAAGTACAGTGTGTACATGTTGCCCATGCTATGTGCCATCAGCAGCACCGGGCTGCCATACTTCTCAGCCATCTCCTCGATCATCTTCTGCAGCTCCAGGAAGTAGGCCTTGTTCTCATCTGTGATGTGGACGGAGAGGGTCGGTCCAGAGAACAGCACCAACAACTTCACTATAGTGAGTGAGTTCAGGGAGGAAACTATTTTGAAGCCATTCTCTATTAGCTTAAAAACTATTTATAATCATTATTGAAAAATGCAGTTACCCAATATTATTATCACAACAGTGTAAGATTTTTCCTACACTCCTTTTTAATAGTAGAGGGTCATATAATATGTTAGCCCAAATACAAGATGGATTTTTTTTCCTACAAAATACATCTGACAAAGTGTTGTCTTTCGGGGTCTAGACGAAAAAGGGAATAGTTGGCGCTGCATTCAATTTTTTGTAAGAAGTGTCTTGACTTACTGTGATACAGATTGCCATAAGGTGAGAGTGTGAAAGCGCGAGTGTCACGCCAGGTGTGTGAGAGCTGGCAGTCCTGGCAATGTGCGTGTTTAGCGTGTACCGCTGAGTGTCGTGTAAATCGCTGGCTTCCCTGGCAGAGTCGCTGCTAGTATTAAACAGATAGTGGCGGTTAATAATGACAGTAACATTTCATTTATTAATATGGCTCAACCAAATACTCAAGACAAAGATTAATCAATTTGTCAGGGAAGGTAGGAAAACCTGCAGAAACCTGTAAAATTTGTGTAAGATTTTATAACAGCTATGATTTACAGCATATTATTGTGCCATCTTCAAAGCTGGGACTTTGTTCCCTGATCTAAAGTTCTAACCGCCCATGTAGAAAGTGCGCAGGCAGAGTGTTTCTGGGGTGCATGAGCTTTCAGCAGGGTGGCGGGTAGTGAGCTTGGCAGTGTCCGTACTCACTGG
This sequence comes from Stomatorhinus walkeri, assembly GCA_026784285.1. Classification (NCBI taxonomy): domain Eukaryota; kingdom Metazoa; phylum Chordata; class Actinopteri; order Osteoglossiformes; family Mormyridae; genus Stomatorhinus; species Stomatorhinus walkeri. The sequence continues at coordinate 10,630,854 of JAODUD010000019.1, read as the reverse complement.
GGGCCTTGCGCCAGTCATAAGGAGCCCCCCGGACGTCCTCGTCCCGCGTGTATCCCCAGTCCACCAGCGCCTGCACTATGGTGAAGAAGTAGATACCTACCAAGAAAAAGACATGCTCTACAATACCTGCAGATATACTTCTGCACACAAAACTCATTGGATACGTTTTTTCCCCCCCCTTGATTAAATCATATTGGGTCCATTCGAAAGATAGTGTGCTGTGGAAAACCTTTCCTGGCTTCAAGTCTCCACAAAGAGAAGCCTCACTACTGGGAAAGAGCATCTTAGTACCGGTACTGATTCTGTGTTCCAGCATTGCAGAGATGTTGTGTCAGGTTGAGGCTGGGGCATTGCGAAATTCTGACAGTCTCCACAGACCAAAATACCCTGCTGCTACTTCCTGACACGGCACACGAATTTGATGACCGGTAAAATGAGTTACTCACGTATACAGCCATGCAACCACACACACACACACACACAAACATACACGCGCACACAGCCTGTAACAGCTCAGTCACTCACCCACAGAGTGTTTACTGGGGTCCAGAAACTCCAGGGGGTAAGTCTTCCCGAATCCAGGCACCCGCACATACACCCCGGGGGGGCCCTCGGTGCTTCTCGTTGTCTGGTTGTAAATGAGCCTGAGAGGGACAGATGCACACGTGCACACACAGACACTCTTATTTGCCAATCTTGGGTATCCCCTAACAAGTACGCCTGGTTTCTGTACCCATAGCAAAAATAAGGTTTCATATCATGCAAGCAGCTAGGGCTATATTCATGATGAAACATAGGTTACATGAAACGGTTTAACACACAGCAGTAACAAGATTACCTAGAGATTATATCATCCTAAATAAGGTGCTTTACATTGGCTTTAGTAAAAAAAATGTCTAGAACTGCCTCTGGTTGATTTCGGTATCAAATCCCCAACTAGAGTCAACATTCGGTTCTGCATACATGGTTACATACAGCTAATTAATGAGGAACACAAAACTGAGAAAGGGAATCAGAAGTGTCTCTGTCACCTTCGGTAGAAAAATGTAAATGGAACACGAGATGGAGAAAGAGATAAACCGAAAGGGAAGTTATTTCAGACGTGCAATAAACCTCATCGATACCAGATGCTGTCAGAGAAACCTGCAGTCTCGTTTTAGGGGCTATGTCCACTGGCAATGACAAACTGATCACAGTGTCAACAGCTTCTTACTAAAGGCTGGACAAGAGGTCAGGGGCTCAGGTTCCCTTCCCAGCCCAACTCACCGCATGTTATCGATCCAGCAGTCGATGGCCACTGGCACCAGCAGCTCCAAGTTGAGCCAAAGGGTGAAGAAATCATCAGTCTTCTTGTAGCAGATATAGTGAACGACACTGGGCTTATCCAGCTTGGCTTCCAGCTGGTTCCCCAGGTCTCCTGGGACTGCAGGACAAGGTCATACAGTCATGTGACTAAATCAGACCTACCAATCAGAAGCTGGTGTTGACAGGCCTATGGCAATGTTATCCGAGCTGAACGTAGTTGAAGATATGCAGCGCTTTACCATCCAGGTGCAAAGAGGTGACAATGTCAGGTCGATGTGATCAACTCATACCTTTTTCAGTTCAAATTGAGTTTTTGAAACTGTAGAATTTTTACGTAGAATGACATAGCAAACAAAAAAAATCTCTTCACATATATAAGGAATATACACTTTAGAACACAATTACACTAGATCTTAAAGTAAAAGAAAACCACACAAATATAGAGAAAAAGGAGGTAGTTTAACTAAAAGCAGAGCACATTTCACGTCAGTCAGGACCATTTATGCACAACATAAAGTATCTTGTTTATAAAATCTTATAAACCAGTCAATGCATCAACCACTTCATTTCATTTTTTTAAAGTTGTTTTATCCTAGAACTAAGGTTCAACCAGCTCATTGTGGGCAGACTATTTTGTTGGATTCATTCATTTTGAATGTAATGAATAAGACACCACTGCTTAGTTTAAAAGGAACAGCGAATACTTTCAGTTTTTATTAGTTTTACATTGTCGTAAACAGTATTACTGTGTGTTTAAGAAGAGGAAAATGGGATCAGTAACGTATTATTGCAAAGCACATTTCACTATATAGCTGAAGTTTCACGCACAACACAGTAGGGAAATTTCCACGCGCTGTCATATGACTTAGTGAAGCAACAGTCTCCTTCCGAAATGAACAGCCAAAATATAACCACAGGCTTAGGTACTCCACACCACTCAAAAGTTCCGGGACACGAAAAATATCAATAAAATCACTACCATTATTATAAAATGCTTAAAATCATTAACCGACTGCGTATATTATACACGTTAGGTATATGCATGGCTATTATAGGCTATTCAGCTACGTTATTACAATAATTTTCAAAGAATTTTTAAATTGACGCAAATCTGCCATTCTTAACGAACGATTCGTTTACATATAACACTGTCACTGTGTATAACATGCCATGTTTAAAGTCACAGATTTCAAAACGATTGCAGACGAAAATTTGAGTCACCGGCATATAATCAAGGAAATGAGCATTACTTACTCAAGACGACCGGGGGACGAGTCTTGCAGGACTTCTCTCTCAGGCATTTGTTTACAGGACTGGCGTTGTAGGAAAGCACCATTAACAGCAGCAACAGAAGCAGCATCAAGCCATAACTCGATGGCATCTCTTCCGCTGGCTCATAATTTAGTGGCTATAATAATACTGACCTGGGCTGCTTTTTATGGTTTTCACTACCATAGACCTACCATACACTGGAGCTTGTGGAAGTCACGGGACCAGACAAAAAGCACGAAGTGTGTGAGAACAGTCAGGCGAAAATCAAAAGACAGAAGACATCGAGATCCGAAGGCATCGATTGGGAGCTTCAAGGCGGAGGAAAAACAATGTAACACAGATTTCATAGGCGGAGCTGGTAACACCCCCGAAAAAAGGTTTATGGAAGACTATGAACCTTATAGGTGACTGACCTGATGTTCTCTACAATCTGCTGATACAAACCTTACACCCCTACCGACCAATAAAAAGGCAGCTACATGTTTGTCGTTCTGTCTGAATGTTGAATTGTTGGAAAAAAGTCTGGGCTTGTTGCAGTTTAAACTTCAAAATCGTTTTAAAATCATTTTATTTTCTAAATTATGAAACTGGCTTTATGGTGTAATTCTATCGTGTTCCTGACAACGAAACAAAACTTACTGTAGCCTAAAAGTATATTGCTCAAAGGTAGTTCATACATTGCCCACACCACATCTATTTGTAAAGTAAAATGCTGACCTACTAATCTGTGATCCAGCACCACCGAAAATCATGTCACTTTAAAGGTTTCTTGGTAGATAACATGAGGAATCCGAACAATTATTCGTTTAATTTGGGAAATAACAAAACACTCAAATTCAGAATTCAACAGTAATAATCCAAAAGGTGCAAGTTAGAATTTAACTTAGAAAATACAACTGAGCCCATTTTGGTAAGTGTGAATAAACATATATGGGGACAGTTAGATTACATATCACACGTATGCAAAAGCCTATCGGTTTCTCAGCGAATGTGCTTAGAGCAAGAGTGGCCAATCTTATCCGCAAAGGGCCGGTGTGTGTGCAGGTTTTCATTGCAACTCCCTAATTAGATTACTAATTAGAGGACTGATTGGATGAGGAGTCCTCACACATGGGTTTGAACAGCTGACCTACAGGTTATCTGAAAAACCTGCATACACACCGGCCCTTTGTAGATAAGATTGGCCACCCCTGGCTTAGAGGTACGGTTTAGAATAGAATAGATAGAATCTGGGTTCTTTCATGATAATTACACTGCGTGTATGTGAGGTGTATATATAGGCTTCAGATAGTTTAGTAGAGTGATATTGGTTCTACGTATATCTGCAGTTATCAAGGAGTATAAGAGAATACAACAAACAAATTACAAAATGGAAACGACAGTAACTAAAACGTTTTATTGATTAACATTATTTCGTCTATTAAAATATTTATGTAATCAATTCTACGATCATAACCTCTGCAAATTAGTTCACATCAACAATAGATGAAATGTTCATACAGAAGGAGAAACATGGTTTTGTCAGTTGTTTAAAAAAACTTTCCTAATTCCTAGAAAACTCTAAGCTTCTCTGATAACTACATACATTATATGCGGTAAATATATTAATACTAGATATCAATGCATAACACCTATGTGGAATTTGAGCATAGCTAATATAATTAGAAAACATGAAGAGACAAAGGGGTGTGGTTACTGTCCTGTTACTTTGCAATGGAGCAATAAAAACTGCATTCAGATGTACAAGAACATCCCAGAAGCGATGTGTGTGAGTCTCATGTGGATGGCTAATAATTATAGTCCCTTCTCCTTATCAGCAGAATTTGGCGTGGGAGATGATGTCTGGTCCAGCTGTGTGGGGCTAGGGATGGGAGACTGATCAAATTGTGCTGAAGCGGAGGCGGGAGGCTGCTCTGACTGCCACGGTTTTCCCTCTAGGATGTTCTGGATTAGTGTGAGCACCTTGTTGTGGAAGACAATGTCCAAGTGGGGGATGCCTTGAAACTCTATGACGTGCACCGGCTGTTGCTGTTGGCCAACCCAGCGTTTGCAGAGACTCATACTGCGGCTGTCCACTGTGTCGTCGCCATCGTCATATAAGATGTCCACTGGGTCTGCGTCCGGGAACTGCTGGTCATACACGTAGGTGACTGGTGTAGGAATCCCCACCCCGTACATGCAGTACACCTCCACACCTGGGGGGGGCAGGCCAGCTGTTAGGTCCTTGGTGTCTTTCCACATGTACCACCCATCCTCAAAGTTGATGTCCTGGAAAAAGCGCTTGTAGTCCCGGACGGTGTAGTTGAAGGACGGAGTGGAGATGAAGACGTGGTCCTCGGGCCAGGCCATTTCTGAAGGGATCATCCAAGGATTGGTAGTAGTCATCCGCTGTTTCTCACGGATCTTGATGTTGGATACGAATGGGATTCCATCATTTTCACCTGATGATGATGGAGGGGAACCAAAAGGATGGATCCTATGTTCAGATATTTCTTCACAATAAAAATATGGCAAGCAAACCATTTTGTCCAAGAAGAACACCTTGTATAGGAAATGATGGAATTAGGTGTGTTTCAAAATTATGTCTGTCCATCCATCCATCCATCCATCCACTTTATATACCCGCTAGTCTTGTGCAGGATTATTGGATTCTGGACCCTTTCCCAGAACCTTTGAGTGCAAGGCGGGGAATAACAGAAGCCGGGACACCAGCTCAGCGCAGGGTGGGCAGGTGGGCATATATACACATACAGACAATTCGGCAATTCCAATTCACTTTAGCATGTTTGTGGACTGAAGGGGGAAACCAGAGAACCTAGAGCAGGGGTGGCCAATCCTATCCGCAAAGGGCCGGTGTGTGTGCGGGTTTTCACTGCAACTCCCTAATTAGATTACTGATTAGAAGGCTGATTGGCTGAAGAGTCCTCACACCTGGGTTTGAACAGCTGACCTACAGGTTATCTGAAAAACCTGCATACACACCGGCCCTTTGCGGACTGGCCACCCCTGACCTAGAGCACAGGTGTCAGACTCCAGTCCTGGGGGGCCGGAGCGCTGCACCTTTTTGGGTTTCCCCTCGTTTAACACACCTGATTCAACTCCTTGTGCTAATTACCACACAGCTCTTGAGCTGAATCATTTGTGGTGGAACAGGGAAAGAACTAAGCCACACAGGGCTCCGCCCCCCCAGGACTGCAGTTTGACACCCCTGACCCAGAGGAAACCCCACAACAAGAGGGAGAGCATGCAGACTCCACGCACATGGAGCTAGGGTGGAGAAATTCAGTTATGCAACTGAAAAAATTAGATGTAATGAATGCCGGATATCTGTCCTTTGGAGCACTCAATAGCTGCCGTAATACACAGAGCTGACTGCCCCTGCTTCTGTGCGCCACAGAGTGAAGGACTGGTGCGCTGCTGTTTAACCAGGCTGCTCTTATCTGACAAGATTAACTAGACAAACACCCACAAAGCATGATTAGGCCAGACATTCACCTAGTTTTTGCAAGATTATCATATATAAAGGCTGTGTAAAGCTTTTGCGTGTTTTTTTAATAAAACATTACATTTTCTAAAAATCTGTTAGTTTTAAGTCAAACACATTGCTTGATTTGTGTATTTAAAAAAGGCAAATGCTTCTGTTTATTTTACACGTTTAACCAGCCTGGCTTTACTTTTACATAATCATAATGATGTCATAATGCTTTGCTGTTGGTGCATGACCCACCTGACGCCAGCACCCTGAGACACTTGACTGCCCCTCCCCAGGGCGCACCCAGCGCTATGAAGCTCTGGATGTAGTGCTCCTTCCAGGCCTGGGACTGACGGTTCAGAAAGTACAGGATGTAGTTGCATCCCATGCTGTGCCCGAGCAGGTGAACCGGCTGTTGGTACTCTTCATACATCTCCTCCACCATGGCCTTAAGCCGTCCAAAGTACTTCTCCTGCTCGTCTGAGAGACAAAAGCACTTATCACGACAGCAGCACACTGGGCAGGAGGCATCTGCAAGGCTTGGTTGGGCGGTACTTACTGGGGGCAATCCTCCAGTCGTAAGGGGCTCCTCGGATCGTCTCATCGCGAACATACCCTGCGTTCACCAAGTGCTGCACCATAGTGTGAAAATACCCTGGATAGAGGAAGCAAATTAAACTGGATTATGATTCTGATGAGAATGAGAGAGGTTTACAGGTGAGTGTAATAAGGACAGAACCTGTGAGTTTGTTGGTGTCCAGGAACTCCACTGGATATGTCTGCCCAAAGCCCGGTACCTTCACCTCCACACCTGGAGAATTGGAGGTCTTGTGTGTTGTCCTGTTATACACAATCCTGCATGGAGAAGGATGTTACAAGCAGACATGGAACTACAGAAGCAAAACGAAGACAGAAGGTGTGGCTTAAATGGAAGCAACAAAACAAAAGAGTGTGCGGGGTGAGGTGAGAGGCATCATATTTTTAAATAATTTGAAATAATTAATAATGTCTCTGGACTGAGGTAATGTTTTAAGATAAGAAAACATTTGGTTATTTTGAGTTCATTATCGCTGTTGCATGACAGTAGAACCACTCTAATCCCTAAATTTCAGATTCAGGGTGGAAACACACGCCGACGGACCTGATGTTGTCAATCCAGCAATCAACACCAACAGGCATGAACATGTTGAGGTCAATCCAAATGGTGAAGAAGTGGTCCGTCTTCTTGTAGCACATCCAGTGCACCAGGCGGGGTTTGTCCACCTTGGCCTCCAGCTGGTTTCCCAGGTTCCCCGGCACTGTTGCATTTAGGAAGGACGCCTTAAAGTATGTCAGTTTTCTTTTTTTGTCGTGCACTTCGATGCTCATGGGAGAATTTAGTCTTGTCAATGTGATCTTTTCAATAAATAGAACGTTGCTCGGATAAAGTCCAGATTGTCCTGCACACGTGGGTGCAGTCAATGCTTTTCCTACCCGAATTGGTTGTGAAACAGTAGTGAAGTGTTTGTCCTGTGACTATAAATGACTCAGTTCAGAATACCCTTTCCTATTACCTGCCAGCTTCTTGTTCTTATGCTGTTTCCTGTCAGCATTACTGCACACCGGCTGTTTCACTAGGACATGCAAAATCAACGGCCACTTTTTCAACCCCAGTCCCATACTGCAGACGTTGCAAAGGTTCCTGAAAGTAGGACACTTTGGAGATGTGGTGGACGCTACCAGGAACTATTATTTAGTTTTAAAAGTTTTCATTTGGCATGCACACAGTGTGCTTCCTTCGAGAAGAAGCAGTGCAGGAGAAGAGAAATGGACCCAAAAGTAACCATATTTAATGGCTACTGTGTCGTAATCAGAAGCAGTTCCTGGCGGCATCAAAAAAATGTTAAGGTAGCTAACGTCAACTATGACATTTCCTGCAAGGTACTACATTCCTAATTATTGTTACAGCATGCAATCATCAAGGCATGACATTCAGGTATAATGACTGTCATGCTCACGCATAGAAATGTTACAATAAATCTATATTATTCCATTATAAATCTAAAATTAGCTGCATCAAAAGTGTTAGGGTAGTTTGCAAAACCGACAGACTACAAGGTAATAAAACTGCTACACACACCAGATGTTTACAACACTCAATAATCCCAACAGCTGACATAGGTACAGTCACAGTTACACACTGAGAGTATTAGTTAGCATTACCCCCCCGCCCCCCGCAACTCACCCAAAATCAGAGGTGGGGTGCTGTTGCTGGGCACGTGCTGGGGCTTGGCGTTCGGCGGGAAGATGACGTTAAAGAGCCAGAAGCCAGCCGCGCGCTGGAGTGCGACCAGCAGCACGAGCGAAATCAGCAGCCGCGTGCGGGCCATCTTCAGCTCTCGGGTCCCGCTGCGTGTCTTAGGGCCGAGTGCGAAAGCGAGCTATAAAGCTGTCTGTCCGGCGACCGGGGGAGGAGGCTTTCTCTGACTCACTTAGGGGGTGAGAAAAAAGAACAGCAAAAAAGGTCAGGAATTCGTTCCTGGCACACACACTTAAAACTTAACGGTTGTGTCCATGCATCTGCTTTTAAAAATTAGATTCTGGAAGCTTTTTTTTGCCAAATATAGTGTCTCTTACAAAAAAAACCATGTAACGATTTTTGTTGTTTTATTGATTTTAGGCAAAACCAATAAGGAGTCTGCGCCGCTCGGTAGTGAAACATTAACATTACTTGGTATTCAATGATAAACTAATAACATTAGGTTATCTCCCTGACCACAATAGTACTTGATACGGTTTTCAGATGACAAACTTGACGTTATAGTATTGTTGATTAATAATTTAGCAGTCCTAATGTTTAAAGGGACACACCTAACTAATAAAAGTCTGCGGTTTTAGTTTGGGCTATTTACGTATCAACGTCTGTCCTTCTCGCAAATCATGAAAGTTCCTAAGGCCACTGTCTCGGGGATAAACCTCGCGGGAATCACGTGACCGTGTGCCTGGCGTGTCCATGGAGACGAGACGCCGAATGAAAGAACTCAACATTGTTTAACATTTTTGCCAAGTCTGGATCTGATCGTAGAGTGAACATGAAGTGTTTAAACTCGTGAGTTCTTTTAACTGTTCTTGAGTAGTATAATTTGTCCTAAAACAAAATATAAATAGCTCATTTGTGCTAAATGGAGGAGCAGCAAAAAGAGAGGATACTTGAAGCAGAGGAAGAAGAAGATCAGGGCTCAGAGAGAAGTGGGGTTGAAGAACTACAGGAACTCGAGGAAACGCATCCCGAAGCAGACGCTTCTTCAGCACACTCACCCCTGTGAGTTTTAAAAACCCCTAAATTAAATTTAAATTCAGAAATCTGTTTGTGTGTGCATTTTAAGTAGAGCATGTGTCTATGCGAAAGACCATATCATTTTTAACAATGAAATGATAATATTAAAAACAGATAATTAGCACTGTTGCTTCACATTGAATATCAAATATCATTGGCAGTATCTGTGTGGAGTTTGTTTGGTCTTCCTGTGTCCTGTGAGCTTCATCTGTACTTTGTACATGTTGTCATGCTGTGACCGACTCATTTCTCCATCCAACCAATCCGACAGGTGGGTGAGAGCCCCACAGCCTGACCCATTGTGCTGTCCCGCATCTTACAAGAAGCACTCGCCTCAGGAACGGCACCTGCTGAAAATGGCACACAACTTCCACTGTCAGTACGCCCACCTGTACCCCATCCGCAAAAATCTACTGCTGTACCCACTCAACGAGTGCGGGGTCCAGGTATTCACGCACAGACGGACACATATAGGCAGGAGGACAGGCAGACAGACAGTCAAACACACAAATAGATTTACACAAACTGACATATATAGGCAGAGAAACTGGCGATCACACGCAGCCTCACGCAAACTCACATATAAAGACAGACAGACAAACAATCCCGCTCACAATCTTGCACCAATGTACACATAAAGTCATGCACAATCACACAGACAAACACAGTGTTGGTGAGAATTCCTTACATTTATATACACTTTCCTCCTTGCAGAATGGCAAGAAGCATGTCTTCGTCAAGACCCAGACAGTACATGTTTACTCACAGTGATTCCTTGTTGATCATCTTCATTCATTCATGTCAACCTTTTCCAGTTCGATGAACGGTTATTCTCTTTAAATTGAAGTATTATATGAATATCCTTTCGTTTATACTCAGGCACACTTTAAATGTGCGCATTTATTCGCTCTCGTTTTTTATGGAGTTGTTTTTGTCCAGGTTTGCCATCAGTTATATTTTGGTATGTTAATGTGAGATGGTTTTCACGTGGTGTGTGGGGCTGGGGATGGGGATGTTCTCATGGAAACAGCTGGACAACCTGCCGGCTTTTGTATTTATAGTAGCTGTGATCTGTCTGTATTTATGGAAACCAGAACTTGGCAAGTCTCTGAGATTTTATAGGTCGAGAATCGCAGATCAGCATTCAGGGAAGATCACGTTCAAGAATGCTCTGGAATCTCACCCTCTGAGGGTTTCAGTTGCTGTTTTGTAAAGGAACATATGGGTGACAAGCATTATTACACAATCAGAATTATTATTGAACTAAACAGTGAGGTTTGTACATTATTAATTTATTGCGTATTTTGATTGAAATCTTTTTTAAAGCATATTAAGGTTTATTACTTGTACCACTTTAAAATTAAATCCTTTGACATTTTGGAAGATTGCATGAATTACATGAAATGCATTATATGTGGTGATGAACTGTTTTAAATATACTTGGGACTGGTAATGATTTAATACAAAAGTACTTATGACACTTCAAAGTCACATGCAGAGTAGTAGAGTAGCTTATGAGCCGTGCTGTTATTCTGCCATCATGAAAACACGGGACATTGGCTTGGAGGGGTTCCCAGTCATTCCATCCCCTTGTCTCCCCTCCTGGACAGAAGTTTGTCAGTACCACTCTACGGCCCACCCTTCTGCCGTACCCCGAGCTCTACACCTGGGATGGGTGCTCCAGCTTGGTGTCCGACTTTTTGGTCCCGCTGCCTCTTGATCCTCCATTTGACCTGGTGAGTCCAAACAACACGATTTGGAAAAGGATGTGGAGTAATATAGTAGGATATCATGTCAGCAGAAACCGAAACCAGAAAAATACTGCCAGTTAAGAGCACTCTTTCATGACTGAGAAACATGTCCACCTAATGTAGAGTGGGAGTTAAGGTTAAACGTTGAAACAGACTAGCGCTTTGTTTGGGAAACTGCAAAGGCCAATTCACACTTCACTTTTTCACATGCGTTTTTGGTCCGTGCACAGTGTGAGTGATGTAAATTTTGTTTTCACGGCTTTGCACGGGGCGGTGCACGTGTAGCCCAGATTTTTATGTCCGGCAGAAATCATGCGATTGAGCATGTGCAAGGAAATTGGCAAGGTGTTTCTAGGAGGTGGCAACACCAACTTCCACAGATCAGAGGTCAGTCAAGAAAGAGTAGTGGTAGTGGAAGAATAGTTATTTTTGCAGTATTAGTTATGGTGAGCAGCTGTATGTGGAGGTGCAGAGGTACCTGCATATCTAATTTTTCATACTGTCCAGTCATTATACCATGGTATACAGTTTTTTTAAAAACAACAAAGTTCTGACATTTTGAAAATCTTCATAGTACAGTTCGCTTGGGGTCCTGACTGTGAGGATTTCAAAATACCACACTATGTTGTATTAACTTGCCAATTCCTCTACACTGCTTCTATTTCTGTGAGTTGCAATGCTTGCAATACATCTGCCCTCTGTGGTTTGCTGGAATATCACTGCTCTACACAGCCATCTGCTTTCCACCAACTAATGTGGTATGAATTCATGATTCTGTGCTCAAGACACCTGGAGAAGTGAATTAGGGACTAGGCCTAAAGCTCCAAACCGCCACAAACAGTGACATAGTGAAGGTAATACCGCCATGTCAGATACACAGCAATTACACTGCTCCTGGCAAATCATTGAAAACGACAGAGCAAAGCTGATCAACGAGGAACAAACATGTCAGTGAATAGCGTGTGACAGTTGGCAGGTCATCGAGAAAGGGCATGGGCTATATCAAACAAAAGGGAAGATAGGAAAGCTCTAAAGTCAGGGCTGATGGGATTTGCAGTGGCAAACAGAAGCAAGTGTAGACGTCACAGTATGTATACAGTAGGTCAAAGGTCTATGTGAACTTTGTCATCTCTGCTATATTCAAATATTCAGAGAGACGAGACGATGTGGCTCCAGTTTAACAGAGCGCACAGAACAAAAGGCACATAGAATTTGCAAATATAAATACAAAAAAATACTCTATAAAAATATAAACTCTAAACCTAAGTAGACAAATATAAACTCTGTAGACTTGGAAAATGTGCAAATCAGTTACATATGAAAAAAAGGTCTGAGTTGGAAAGAAAGAAAAAAGTACCAGTCAAAAGTCTGGACACACCTACTGAAAATCATTTATTCTTCAATGAGATGATGACCCTAAGCACTTCTCCAGGTTATGTAGTAACAATTATCTAGTGAACAAGGGGAGAGTTAGAGTGCTGTGAAAGGTGACCTACCCCCCACAACCCCCCCAACCTGAACCTGATACTGCTGGTTTGGGATGAGTTGGATCAAAGACTAAGAGCAAGGTAACCAACATGTGCCCAGAACTCGTGGAACATCTCTTGGGACTGTTGGAGAAGCATTCCAGGAGGCTACGTTTGGAACCTGGTTGAAAAAAATGCCAAGAGTCTTCAATCCTGCAATTGAAGCAAAAGGGAGCTATTAAGTCTAATATATGTATGTCAGACAAACTGTAGGAAGTCCATATAGCTCAAAATACATCAATTGATTTACAAGAAATGATTAAACTGAAATATAGAATAAGAAAGCTAATCAGTTACATCTTACAATGTAGACCATGTGTGCATGCATGATTCATGTCTTATGTGGAGGTGTCTCTTGTGTTCCTATAGCCTTCTCATCTCTATTCCCCAACCTGGGTCCTAAAAACTCGAAGAGGCAGCTGCTTCGACTTCACCACACTGCTCTGTTCCCTTCTGTTGGGTGCTGGCTATGACGCTTACTGTGTCAGTGGCTATGCTGTGAAGGAGATTTGTCTGCTCAACCAGTCATGCCAAGAGTGCCCCCTGCTGGTCATCCAAGACAAGGTCAGCAAAGACTTTGCAACTTCAGCCCAACAGATGTGGCATTGCCGGTTCCAGTGACATGTCTTGAATAGATATTACCGTTTCTAATCCCTGAATGGGATGTCTGTTAATTTCAGGACAATTTAGAGATGCAAATGTACCTAAAAAGAGGAACCCAGCACACAGTGTAGAGAGAACATGAAAATTCCATAAAACACATACAGCCAGGCTGGGACTTGAACCCACAACCCCTAGAGGCAGGAGGTAAAAAGTGCTCCCTTACTAAAAAAAATATGAATTGCTGTTGTGCTTTTGACTAGGAGAAGATGTCGGAACAGAAGACCCCTTTGAAAAAGTACAGTGTGAAACCTCGGCGAGATCTGAGTAGCAGGTTCAGAGAGCAGCAGCAGAGCCGGCGGCAGGCTGGCGTTCAGGCCGCCGTTGCCGGACGGCAGCGGGATGAGCAGAAGCTGCAGGTGGGCGGTAAAATCACTACTCTCTTTGCCTCATTTCCAAATCACTTATTCATTCAGTGGGAGTGTGACAAGTGTGAAACTGCGTGGACATGCTTGGTTTCAGATGATTCTATTATATATCAATGTTATATTTGTGTTTCATGTTGTAGCGATGTGCAATGTGTGATTTTGTAATTGAGTTAAGTTATTTATTTTATAAATGTTGAGTATGTTGCTTGTTTTGTTACAGGTTTACTGTATACCAGCGGTCACCAACCCTGCTCCTGGAGATCTTCCAGCCTGCAGAGCTTAGGCGCAGCCCTACTTTAACAAACCTGATACAGCTAAGTACTGGAACCTGCTATGTTAAAGCTAATTCCAGTTTGCTACTATTAGATTATCTGTATCAGGTGTGTTACATTAGGGCTGCACATATGCTCTGCAGGGTGGTAGCTCTCCAGGAGCAGGGCTGGTGATTACTGCTGTACTGTATAATGTTCTGTCTGCTGCCGTTTGTTTCAGGAGAGTGAGCACCCCACCGTGGACCGCTTTATGGGCCACTGGGTGCACTGCTGGGTCCTGGTGCTGTCCGGCAGCCGGGAGGTCCCGGAGAACTTCTTCATTGACCCGCTTACCGGACGGAGCTACCCTACCACTGACAAGCAGTTCCTGGGTGTGGAAAGCATCTGGAACCACCGGAACTACTGGGTCAACATACAGGAGTGCCGCTCCGGCTGCATGGTTAGTGCCGCTGCTTCGCATGTAACGTCACTGCGTGTGACAGGATGATTTCACGTTTCTACTAATGGCAAAACCCTCAGGAGATGACCTTTGACCTGGGGGATGCAGTCAAGTGGGAGTCTTTGCTGTGTTGCCTCCCAGTACAGCCCCAGCTGCTGCTTCCTGATCCAAAGGACCCTGAGGATGAGTTCAGTGATGAGGTGTGTCTTCCTGAAACTGTGAACACGTGTCTTCAGTTGCCGTTTGTTGTGCTATATACTTTGCGCAATCTGAGTCTCATTGTGCCCCAACACACTAGGGCCCGCAAGGCCGGGGACTGCTGCCTTTAACTGGGCTATGCTCACGCTGCAGTCCGTGACTCATGAAGTGATGGGTTTTTATTCAGGCCCAGCTGATGACCTCTTAGGTCGAGGCACGAGATTGACTAACAGGAGACATTAGGGAAAACAGTAAAAGGACACAGCATACCAAACAGAATGAACAAGTGCTGAGTAGCATGAAACGATTTGAGGCAGAGGGTATATGGAATTATGCAGAACTGGGAGAGAAAACACCACCTCAATGCATGGAGCTAAGGTATAATCCCTGGTAGTGTTAGGATTACATATTGTATGCTTGTAACACATTGATGTGCATAGAACGAAAGTGATTTTAAAGGATTAGTTTTAAAGGATTTGTTCACATAAATATTGCATTACTATCTCTCTCTCAGCTGCCTCACATGTGTTTATTTGCAGGAAGAGGATGACCTTAAAGTATTTGAAATGCCTCCATCTTGGGTGAAAAGAATCGAGATTTCTCAGCAAGGTAACCATTTTTGCTTTCTCCTGGGTTCTTAGTGAAAATAACAGTAATAAACTATACATCCATCTCTGTATGCATGCATGCACCCATCCATCCATCCTTTTCCAGTACAGATTCTCAGGGGACCCAAAGTCTGTCCCTTGCAGTACAAGGCTCAAGGCTAGGGTACAGTATAGGAAGGATGCATTAAATAAATGAGGAGCACAAGCCGAATTATAAACCCTCATCCTACATTCTATTACTCTTATTAAGCCTGTCAGGCGTAATGGAGTCGTGGTCTGTGGTCAACTATCCTTTTCATGACATTTTGTACACCACGTTGTCATGGTACAGTCCATACGTCTTCTCATCTGTGCACACCAGCCTCTCAGACTTCTCCAGCCACTGTTTACAGGCCGAAGTGTCTCATCTTCTCACGTGGGAAATGTTCTCACCAGTCACTCCTGTCTCACCGCCGTGTTTCACCTTAAGACATGGAGATGAGGTGCCCTACAGGGGTGAAGGTGATCCAGTACCGCAAGGCCAAGCTGGAGAAGGTCGCACCCTATCTCCTCAAGGACGGTCTGGTGATGCGCCTGACCACCTACAAAGACCTGGATTGTGAGACCCTCTCCAGTTACCATAGTTACTATGGTTGCTATGGAAACAAGCCAGATGAGCTCATGTTACATTCATGGGTTTTTGCTAGCATGTACAGGCAGGCAAGATGGAACCTTCAGTTATGCTGTGGTCATGTCTGCTACTCGACTTTTTTTTTTTTTTGCACGTCTCACTGTTTCTCTCCATGTGTTCTGTCGGTTCTGCTGTGGTTCTGTGTGGTCTGGCTAAAAGGCACCGAGCCAGATACCGTAAAAGAATGGTTCCAGCATCGCCAAGATTACTTGGAGGAGCGTGAGCTGAACAGAATCACCGATGTGACGCTGGAGCGTTTTGGACCCGGAAGGAGCCAAGCCCTTAAAAGTAAATATTACTCAATCATGCACCCACATTCCCTGCAGTACAAGCAATATTAGAAGGATGTCAGGAATGTAAACCAAAAGCAATATTGAAATTGCCTGTCTAATAGTGGAGGTTATGCAGTTAAACCCCTTTTCCATTTGGTGACTAAACTGTCTTCTGCATGTTTATTGCTGAATTGGGCTTCGGCTCATAATTAACTTACTATTAAGGAGGGAATTAATGATTGGTCGGGGGGGGGGGCATGGTAGCACAGTGGCACTGTTCTCTCACTCCTCTGGGACCAGGGTTTGAGTCTCTGCCATGGTTCTACGTGTGTGGAGTTTGCATGT
>JAODUD010000019.1:10586314-10611157 GCA_026784285.1 Stomatorhinus walkeri | reverse complement strand
CCTGCTCCCTATTCTCACTTAACACTCGATGCGGCCTGCAGTCCTGACGTCCAGATCTTCATCGCATTGTCACCGTCATTGCTATGTGTTCTGTTTAAGGCATAAAGACTACGCCCCTCAGAAGTACCTGACGCTGGACGAGAAGCTGAGAAGAGATCCCAGACTTAGCAAATATCTGTGCTGATACGTGGAAACACAATAGCTTCTCCTACCCTGATAACACAAAGTCACACATATTCAAACCTGTCGGTTGCACTGCATCTGTAACAGCTAGTTTGGGCTGAAAATTAAAAGTTGATTAAAAGTTCATTAATAATAATAATGATAGTAACAATAATAACAATAATCATAATATGGGCTCCTTGCCATGAGTTGGCACCCCGTCCTGGGATATTCCCTGCCTTGCTCTGGACCACTGTATCCCTGTACAGGAGAAGTGAGTATGGAAAATGGCTGGATGGATAATAGGGCAGCAGGATGGTACAGTGGTGCCGCGTATTTCTGCAGACTACGGTCGAGTCTCGGCCCGAGTTCTATGTGTGTCTCAAGTTTTATGATTCATACACTGTAATACTGTGTAGTGAGGCACTTTCTGGGAATGTGCTTGAAGGAAGTATACAAGGAAAATAAAACAGTATGAGGATACGAATAAAATAATCAAAATAAAATGACTACAAAATAAGCAATAAAAATAGGGAGGAGTATGTGCACAGTAGTAAAAGGGTGTAAAATTGCAGTATAGTGTGATAAAAGTACAACAAATGACTTGTTAGCTGTGGATTGTCCTCGTTTGGGACACGGACGGCCTGAGGGTGGAAGCTGTTCCTCATTCTCTCCTTTCTGGCCTTCAGGCTCCAGTAGCGCTTCCCTGACCACAGCAGCAGGAGAAGGCAAGTTCTCCCTGTATCGCTGTAGGGCAGGGGTGTCAAACACCAGTCCCGGGGGGCCAGAGCCCCATATAGCTTGACTCTTTCCCTGTTCCACCACAAATGATTTGGCTTATGAGCTGTGTGGTATTTAGCACTAAGGACCTGAATCAGGTGTGTTAAATGAGGGGAAACCAAAAACCGGCCCCCCAGGACTGCAGTCTGACACCCCTGCTGTAGGGTGTTCTCTGGGTTTTCCAGCTTCCCCCCACCGTTCAAAAATATACTAAGGTGAACTGGAGTTGCCACATAGCCTGTAGGTATGAATGTGTGTGTGAGTGGAGTGTGTCCCCTGCCATGGGTTGGTGAACCACCCTGTGCAACGACCAAGCCAGACCTCCGGCAATGGGGTTGCCAGACTGGGACCAATGATTTTGCTGGGGTGCCAATGGGGTAAAATGCAATCCAAAGAAACTGAAAATGTGGTGAAAATGACAAGTATTACACTATGCATGATCTAATTGACAAATACAGATAACTCCTCACTTAACGACCTACCTGTTTAACTTACGGACTTACAACCGGCTCTCCGACCAGTCGGTACGAGAACTTTGGTCATGGAAAAGGCTATTCTATTGTTTGTTCAGGCCTTTGATTTATTGAGAGTTGTATTGCAGCCAGGAGCTGAATATCGTGTGGGGGGGGTTCTCTTTTAAAATAAGAAAAAAAAAGAAATTTGACTCGTTTAAATCTGACATCATTTGACACATGATGTCTTCGTGATTTTATTGCTAACATCAAACATCATCTATACTCCGGTTTTTATATTTTAAAACCATTTATTGAAACCCAACCCTAATAACATTATATAACATTTATGTTCCATCCAGAAAAAAACAACTTCGAAATCTTAACACACATTAGCCATACTTGAATCATGTTTTTATGTTACCTTGTGTTAACTAATAATGTACAAGATAAGGAACTGAATAAATTCAGTTTTATGCCTTCAAGACAATCTAACATCAAAAGAGTTTAACCAACATATGTGTTGAGGTCAAAATGGGACCAGGCTGTGTTACTTTAAGTAGGCTATATGTGATAAAGATGTGTGAATTGATACTGAAGTATCTTTTTATATTGAAATTTTCATTTTAAAATTCAATTTTTTAGCCTGGTAATTAAAATATTTATGTCATAGTAGGGAGCCAGACATGAATAGTGACCTGCAGGGCTGCCCATATAGGGAGAGAAAGAGGAAGACTCATTAGTTTCGGTGATCAAGAAAATCAGTGACATCGCCAATGAACATAACTGAATTGGTTTGGGTTGGGGATCCAGTACGATACGATAAGGCATTACGAAATCCATTGCGGCAGTCCTGCATAGCACGAGCGGGTATGGAAAATGCGTGGGGGTGGGTGTCGGTGTGTGGTCCGTCACGCCGACGGGTGGCGCCAAAGCTAAGTATCCGTGTTCTTTGTTGTATCTTCTCTGGCGGAACTCCCGTCATCGCCTCTGTAGCGCTAATAGTGGCGTAAAGCTTCCGTAGTGGGGCTTTCATACAGCGCCGCGTCTGATTGTAGCCGCTCACAATGGTACAGCTGGTGGGGTCCCTTCGTAAAGAGCTTGCCGATTCGGTGTCGTCCTGCAAAGTGCTGGTGGTCGGCGCCGGGGGCATCGGATGCGAGCTGCTCAAAAATCTCGTCCTCACCGGCTTCAAAAATATTGAAGTGGTAAGAAAGACGGGGGGGAAAAGGGGGTGCACACTTTTTTTCGCCTGCCTTTGTACCCGAAAGGCCTATCCAGCGGTATCGGGTAATCTGGCGGGCAGATTCAAGATTGTGTGAATTTGTGCGGTGCAAAAGCGGGGCTTTGTGAGAGGGGATGCGTGAGTGTGATTTAAAAGCGAACCCGTGGCTGCAGCTACTTGCATTGCCCGAGCTTTGTCTAAAGCCCCCTTACAAGCCTCCGGTACCCTGCACGGCTACCACTAAACTCCTCACGCAATGTCGCATACTTCGCTCGTCCTTGATCGTTGCATTGCTGTCATGCCAGATGACAGCAGATGTGCGTGTTTTTGTCCCCTTATCGTCCGCACCGCTGCTGCCCTTGCCCGAACATTTACCCGCCAGCCGGTCTCTCTCTGTATGGGAGGGAAAAGGAGCACAACAACCGGTGACGTTGTACACACATTTGCGGCGTCGTCGGTCTGCATGGAGATGGAAACTCGGGGCATCGAAATGCTTTTAGTGTCCTACAGATGCATAAGTTTGCATCTGTAATATTTACTGATGGGCTTAAAGAATGACGCGCGAGCAACATTTTACCATAGACTTTATACGAATTAAAACTCCCAGTTTGTCTTAGACCAGCTTTTAGTAATGAGTGTAACCTATGAATTTTGAATTGGGACTTATTTTTGCTGTATATGTAGCGGGCTAATTGTCCACTATGCCCGTTAAGTCAAGCGCTGATTTACAACACAATTTTGTGGGTGTGTTTGTTAGGTGTGCGGTTGCATGTGTGATCGCTGATAACTAACTGATCGCCTACAGATCGACCTGGACACCATTGATGTCAGCAACCTGAACAGACAGTTCCTCTTCCAGAAAAAACACGTGGGGAAGTCTAAAGCTCAGGTAAGGAGAGTGTTTTGTTTTCACCTTTATCCTTTTGTTCCTGCAAAAATTTTTGTTTTGTGTTTAGTTTGCATTTTATCGTATAATGAACCGTGTCTGATGAATGTGTTTTATGTTTTGCTCTGTTTGTTGTGTGATATTGCTAACTGTCTCCACTGTTGCGCTCAGTGTGTAACGTGTGTGTTGTTACGGCTAACCTGTTGTAGGTTGCTAAGGAGAGCGTTCTGCAATTCTGTCCTGATGCGAACATCACATCCTACCATGACAGCATCATGAAGTAAGTCTGCTGCCTTGCCAGGCTTGCTGCGGTGGAGATGGTAGGCGTGTGAGTGTCTGTGCGCACATACGGTTGGATGCTGGTCTTGTTTCTGACGTCAGTGTGGTCTGTGTTTTATGTGTTTATCTCCACAGCCCTGATTACAATGTGGAGTTCTTCAGGAATTTCACACTGGTCATGAACGCCCTGGACAATCGAGGTATGGGGAGTTCCTCGTCTTTTCCCTCTTCTCACCTATGTGGTGTTTACGTCTCCACTCCCTGGCCGTTAACGTTCACCCCTGCTTCATCCATCCCGCTGTTCTGCTCGCTTACTCTCATCACTGCCACCTTGTCCTGCCCGTCTCATCCCCCTGTGTCTTGCAGCGGCCCGTAACCATGTGAACAGGATGTGCCTGGCGGCAGACATCCCCCTGATAGAGAGCGGCACGGCCGGGTATCTGGGCCAGGTGACGGTCATCAAGAAGGTGAGTCTTGACTCTAAGTCTAATCAACACATGTAGCTCAGTCTGTGCCAGCACAGTGGGTCACGCTGTCTGTGCCCTGCAGTGGGCTGGTATCTCTCCCCCAGGGGTCACCTGCCCCCTGCCCTTGTGCCATGACACTGTAGTGGATGAGTAGTAGTAAGATGGACAGGGCCCTGTCTGCATATTTAGAGCACAGCAGTTTCTATAGAATATAATAGAATACAGATGCTTTCTTAATCCTCATGTGAAATTCTCTTTTCACCTCCTCAATCTTGCGCTCTATGAAAGACAGACGCACATACCGGTGAGAGGGTAAGTGTGGGGTCACAGCGTCGAGTCAGCCACCGTGCAGCGCCCCCTGGAGCTGGGGGTTAAGGGCCCTGCTCCGGGGCCCAATTGTGGCATCAGTCTGCAGGCCTCGGGATTCAAACTTGCAACCTTCCGATCACGGGCACAGTCCTATGCCGCTGAACCACGCACTGCCCCCCCCCCCCCAGAAATGAGACTCCAGCCCCCAACACTATTGCTGTGAGGGAGCAGTGCTGGCTGCCCTCGAACGACTGTTGGGGTTAGCGGGCTAGCGGTAGCTGGCGAAGTGTCACCCTAACCCCACTGCTGGGCTCATGTCCCTCACAGGGTCTCACCGAATGCTACGAGTGCCAGCCGAAGCCCACCCAGAAAACCTTCCCAGGATGCACCATTCGCAACACCCCCTCTGAGCCCATCCACTGCATCGTGTGGGCCAAGTACCTCTATAAGTAAGTCTTGGATGCTGTTGGGGTGCAGCTGTCCGACGTGTAGAGCATCTCTAGCATTTCCCGGAAAGGCTGTCGGTCAGAGAGTGTGTGTCCTGGATAGCCAGCGTGCAGCTCCTCCGTAATGCCTGCGATCAAGCATAGAGGTTTCTCTGTTTACCCGAGAGTTGCATTTTACCAGCATGAGTGATTTGAAATATCATATGTATTGAGCAGTTGCATTTAGGGCTTCTGCTGCTTCTTTGTATGAGTGTGTGCCGTGTTGTCATATTCTGAACTGGTCACGCAGGTTACATCTTCTCACAATTAGTCACTCGCTCAGCCTAATTGGTGTCTTTAAATTGCCCCTAGTGAATTGCTGTATGTGTCCTGATATGACCTTGCACTCCATCCAGGGTTTACCCCGGCTGCCTGGGACGGGCTCCAGGTGGTTCTTAATAGGTGGTTTGAGGATGGGGGTGTCTACTTGAGGATATACGGCGTTATTTTTAAATGGGCTATTTTCGACTCGTGCAAAACGAGGAGTTACTGTAATGACTGGTGCGGCCCCAGGAGAGACTATGAGCCAGTGTCTGTGTGTGTACGCCCACGTGGCGTTTCCGTAAGGAGGTGGCGACCTGTGAGCCATCACTTTCCTGTCTTCTGCAGTCAGCTGTTTGGAGAGGAGGACGCAGACCAAGAGGTTTCCCCGGACACCGCTGATCCCGAGGCCTCCTGTGAGCGCATGTCCCACCCAGCCGAGCGCTAGCACGCCGTGTCGTACGGGTAGGGGGGTCCGTGCTCTAACGTCCCTCTCCCACCCCCAGGGGACCCTGCGCAGAGTGCCGCAAGAGCAGAAGCGTCTAACCAGGATGGAGACATCAAGCGCGTGTCCACCAAGGAGTGGGCCCACTCCACCGGTTATGACCCCGTCAAGGTCTTTAACAAGGTGGGTGCCCACCGCCCTCACTCTCTCGCTGCCAGGGATGCCTCCTAAACCGCCGCCTCTGTGGCTCTCTGCATCTGCAGCTCTTCAAAGACGACGTCATGTATCTGCTGACGATGGACAAGCTATGGAAGAAGCGTAAGGCCCCGCAGCCGCTGGACTGGGCCGACGTGCAGCAGATGGGTGAGCAGGTCTCTACCTCGTCCGTGTTTCTCTCAGACCCCCCACTTGTGCTGTGAAGCTGACGGCAATGGGCCACCGCTGTGCCTTTTTGAAGCATGTGACAATTTCGAGGCCATGGACTGTAAGCTCCCTTCATTATTCCCTCCCGTCAGTCTGTGCCATCTGTCTGAAGTGACCTCTGAAAGTGACCTCATTGTGACCGTGTTGTGGCGCCCCCTTCAGGATCCCCTTCCCACTGCATGTTTTGTCTGGCTTGCAGTCTGTCTGGTTTGGGTTCTGCCCGCCGTCTTCCTTGTCCCCTACGGTGGTGGGGCTCCATCCTGATGCTCTGAGGACTTGTGTGTGTGTGTGACGCAAGTGACACGTCCCCCTTCCCTCCCTGATGCAGCATGCTCCCAGGAGGAGGCGTCGGGGCCCGGCCTGCGGGATCAGCAGGTTCTGAGTGTCCGGGGCTACTCCCAGCTCTTCTCCAGCAGCGTGGAGACTCTGCGTGTTCAGCTGGCTGAAAAGGGCGAAGGGGCCCAGCTGGTGTGGGACAAGGTGAGGCCTGGGGGAAGCTGTCAGGGTCTCCGACGTAGTGGGAGAGGAGGGCTAGGATGGGCTGAGTATCCTTATCCTCTGAGGAGAGCTGAAGGAACGTTTACTGCACTTCCCCTTGGTCTCAAGGCTGCAGGGATTGTTAAAGGCTTATTTTTGGTTATTTTGAATGTGTAATGGGTTTAGCATATTATATTTATGAGTATGTAAACTCTGTGTTTCTGTCCCACTTATTACTATGGCCTGTTGTCACAGTTGCTTTAGCGTAAAAGTCCGCGTCTGACAAATGTCTTGCTCACGATTGACAGGATGACCCCCCAGCAATGGATTTTGTGACCGCGGCGGCCAACCTGCGTATGCACGTCTTCAGCATGAACATGAAGAGCCGCTTTGACGTTAAGTGTGAGTGGGGCTTGGGACCCTGACGTGAGGGCCGGGTGGCTGCCTGCTCCTGTGCCTGATCGATACCTTCTCTCTCCAGCCATGGCAGGGAACATTATCCCAGCTATTGCCACTACCAACGCCGTCATCGCTGGCCTCATAGTGTTGGAGGCACTGAAGATCCTATCTGGCGAGCTGGAGCAGTGCCGCACGGTGTGGACACCCCCCCAAACACCATAACCTCGGATCTCAGATTACATACATGTGCGGCTCCCTAACCACCGCGCCACCTGCTGTGCTCCAGGTGTTCCTGAACAAGCAGCCCAATCCCAGGAAGAAGCTCCTGGTTCCTTGTGCCCTGGACCCACCCAACGCCAACTGCTACGTCTGTGCCAGCAAGCCAGAGGTCACAGTGCGGCTCAACGTGAGCAAGACCCCGGTGCTCAGCCTGCAAGATAAGGTGTGGGGCTCACGTCAGCCAGTTCCGCCACCTTTCATCTGCCATGCTCACCACTATCATTCCAGAGCATCGGTGCAGCATGTGGACAGAGGAGAGGTGTTTTGGTGTTGAGTTTCAGTGGGTAGGGCAGTAACACTATATGCTAAATACTACAGTCCACCTTCTGTAATATTGGTTTTCTTTCATCAACCACACACACACACCCATATACACACACAGGTGGGTGACAGTTGCCTTATCCCATCAAAAACATGCCAACCTGCGTTTGTCCCCTCAGAAGGGGTGCTGTGTGATTGGTTAATAGTTCCTTCTTAGGTGAGCTGTGTTTAATGTCCAACCCTCCTGTCCAAACTTTGTACATGTAATTTCACATTTATCACAAGTTTTATATTTTGATTAAAAATGGTATTTAACTGTATTATAAACATTTTAAAGGCACTTAGCCCAGGAAATATACCAGTTTGGAAGGTGATAAACATGGTTTACGGGTTTGCACTGTTGTATGCCTCAGATATTGAAAGAGAAGTTCGGCATGGTGGCACCAGACGTTCAGATCGAGGACGGAAAGGGCACCATCCTTATCTCCTCCGAGGAGGGGGAAACTGAGGGTCAGGCTTCTTTCACTTTAAATAACATTATAACAGGTGTCCAGCAGAGGGTGCTGTGTCCTTAGTTCAGCCTGATCTACTTCAGAATATATATAACAGAAAATCTCTTGAATCTGCAGGAAATAACAGCAGGTGCCTATCCGAGTTTGGCATCCGGAATGGAAGCCGGCTGCAAGCGGATGACTTTCTGCAGGACTACACACTCCTGGTTAACGTACTGCACTGGTGGGTGTGCGCATTTGTGCTCATGTGGCTGTTATCACGACTGCATGGGGATAAAAGCTGTCCGGTGTGTGTCTTTTTAGTGAGGACCTGGAGAAGGATGTGGAGTTCGAGGTGGTGGGTGATGCTCCAGAAAAAGCACCTGCACCCAGCGCCCCGGAGGAGGCCAAGAACATTGCTAATGGCAACCAGGACTCAGCCCTGCCTTCCACTTCTTCTAAGGGTGAGTGACAGTCACCCAGCTTTGATGTCCTTTTACCCTCTTCTGGGGCTCATTTGCCCGGTGGGTCTAGTATTTCTGTTGACAAGCCTGCATTTAGGGGTGAGACTGTCTGTGTGAACCTCTATCCCGACCAGCCCCCGCCGAGCAGGATGACGTTCTCATCGTGGATTCGGATGATGAGCCATCTTCCAGTGCCACGGATGTTGCCGCAGAGCCCGGAGGACACAAGAGGAAGCTGCAAGACGCAGAGACCGGGGAGGGCAGGTCGAAGAGGAAGCGACTGGAGGAGCCCGCCGCCCCCGCTGATGACGACATCATCGCGCTGGACTAGTGAAGTCTGGCCCCTCCCCCTGCTGGGTGGGGCTCATCCATTGCTGTTTTCATACTCCTCCTGCCGAATGTCTGTAAATATATGTGTACAAAAAAAAAAAACTGTTAAAAGCTTCAGGCTTGTGTTTGTTGGGTTTTCAATAGTGTCAGGGAAAAGGACCACAGAGGGCGCCGTTTCAGAAGGAAAAATTTCAGGAATTTTCTGAAATTTCAGAGGCCTTTGGGGGCCTATTTTCACTCAACTTTGTGTTTCACCAGAAGTTACACAGAAAGAACACAGACTTGACTGCAGCTCGGCCTGTATTTTTATTAGAAACTTGCCTACAAGTTCTTCTGATTGGTATTTTTAAATGGTTATTTGGATCCAGTGTCTGAACTGTTTCTTAAACCGGACACGTCCTCCACATCTCTCAATGTGAACAGGTTCTCAATTTGCTTGTCCAGTTGTGAAAGTGACACTTTTTTTTTCTCCTTTTTTTGATTGATGACTGATAAGTATGTATTTGGATACAGTTTGAGCTAATTGTGAGCATATGTAGTTGGTATTATTTATACTTTTATAGATCTGTTTAGGCACATCCATACTGTACGTTATTTGGACCAAATACGACTGAATAAAAGCTCCGAGGCTCAACGGACATAACTGATGTATTTATTTTATTTTTTAAAAACGAGCAGGACTGCTTTATAGATGCATCTCCAAAGAGAACGCGTTTAATCTTATGCGCCGTTGCCTCATATGTGGCACCTTCCGTTGTGCGTTTTGGTGACGTCATTGTGAACGCGTCTGTAGACGTATATGAAGAAGCCAAGCTCGTGAAGAGTAGCTGCTCTTGTCTGGGTTAGGCGATGGCCCTTGACATCAGGCGCGCTCCTTCGCACTAAACCTACAGCCGTTCTGGGTACGACCCATGCTGACGGCTCTCCATCTGCAGCTTTCTAGGGGGTGGGGGTTTAGCGTTTCCAAAAGCTCTGGATTAAAATCAGTTCACAAACAGTAACAACTACCTCTTAGGAATTCGTTAGATCTATGCTTCATTTTTAACTAAGTATAGTACATCTATTTAAATTGCGCAAGCTAAGCTATTATCCTCCTTCACAGAACACCCTCCTGTACCTCACCTACTGAATACGAAGCAACAGGCTGTTACTAATGTGAAGAGACAAAGTTAACTGCCATACTGAACGTCACAGAGACGTTCTATGCGCGTCCACGCATGCGTCTGACATCGACACGGCCGTCAAACGTCAACCAGCTTGCGACGAACTGTTATTGACTGAGTAAAGAACGATGGTTACAGGTTAACGAGAAACCATATCGAAAACAAGACTAAAGGTGAAGGCCCATGAAATGCATGAAATATGCATTTTTTCTTCTTTCATTTTTCGCTTGTCACATGTTAACCAGGGGGACCACTGTATTCTGAAGAGAATATAAATCCCAATTTATTTTTATGCACAAATCTATAGATAAAAAATACATTTTAAAAACAAATATATAATATAGTAATCACATTGTACCATATAACCATGTAAACAAATACAATACAATATACACAATGGAAATGTAAGTGAAAGATTATTTCCTTTTAAGAGTCAGAGGAATGTTCTTTATTCAGTTGAAATATTTCAACATTTTTAAATACAATGGTATATTGTATAATCATAATCGAAACAATAGCTTTGCATATGACAAGCTTTGCATATCTTTTTCAAACCATATACTTAAAAATATTGATTTCTTTTTATGCTGAATATCCCTTTTTATTCCAAATAGTATTTATGTGGGTGGATTTGTTGGCCAGTGTCTAGGCCAGGAAACTTGTTAAGATTTTGCCAGCTTAACAGCCATGTTAACAAGTGAATAACTACATTTCAAGGCCACCCTTTAAGCAAACTTATTAAGGAACATGCTATCTTTCTCCACTAAATAATAAGTGATCCATTTTATATTGAATACATTGTTTAAGGTTTCACAAGAACAAGGGGATTATCTTTAATATTACATAATACTTACTTTTTCAAATAGTGCGGTTCTCCAGATGAAATCAAAGAGCATGTGATCAAGTTTTTTTTTTTTCTTGAGGACCCTAAGAGTTTGTAAAGCTGTCATCAAGGTAAGAGGTGGGTGTTTTGAAAAATCTAAAGATGTTTTTGATTTGTTCAACAATATTTTGGTTACTGCATAATTCCAAATAAATTCTTTAGTTTTGAAGTCTTCATTGTTACCCTGAAATGCAAAAAATAGTAAACAAAAAAGAGAAACACTACCTCTATGACTAAGTGTGTCCAAACGTTTGACGGGTAGTATATTTTTGAAAGGTATTCAGGCATTGTACAATATTCCAGCTCTGCAGAACCATTTCATAGCACTTCTAAAAGATTCAAAACTGCCAGGGCGTAACTTATTTCCCTTTTTTGTTGTTAATGACCTAGATATCTCTATGTGTTAAAAAGGATGTGGTAACAGAATTACAGCTGTAGGAAAATAATAATAAGTTTTTGAATTTACAAATGGTAATGGTGATTTCTGAAGGATAGGAATGAAGTTACAAAGGAAATTACATAAAAAAACTCTGACATCAGTTAAAAATGAATATTAATAAACCTGTTGTGTTTTAACTCAAGTATTGTAAAAAGTAGGACATCAGTTTAAAGCACTCAGACATACCTTGGAACATCATTGTGTAAATACAAAAATGTGATTTTGATCTGTTATTTTAAAACAATTACTGATAAAACTGAAAATAAATTTAACATGTAGAAATGTAATAATGAATTTAAGAGTCATTTTGTCAAAGACTGAAGGGATTTCAGTACCAGCCTATGTATTCCCAATATTTTAGCAGCTTGTAAAAATTTGATCAAATGCTCTTTGATTTCATCTGGAGATTAAAATGGCACTATTTGAGAAAGTAATTATTGTGTAATATCAAAGGTAATCATGGCCTAGTTCTTTGTCATGAAACCTTAAACGGATTACTTATTAGTGTGTTTCAGTTTCTTAACTACAATTCTGAGAATAGGGCACATTTTGTCAAAACATTACACACAACCACACACCCATGTATCAGAACACCTCAGATCTTTTTCAAAATTAAACACTTCAGTCAAAACTATAAAATTATTTATAAAAACGTGATTTTGTCATTATATTGCACGCATGAGTCATAGACCTAATTCTGTTTGAATGATTACACACTACTGTGCAACACAAAACACTTTTAGCATTTCTACTTTCCTAATGATCAAAGTACACAGAGAACGTACAAAAATAAATTCACCAAACTCTCCACAAGACGAATTCTGCAGACTGATGAAAATATTTATCTATTGTATTTCTCTCCATATACTCAACACAGTCAATACTGAACATTAGAACAAACCATATTCAGAACAATACATATTCCAGTTCATACTACCACCGTATCTCAGCAGACACATTTGGAGAGAAAAAAGTATAAATTACTGTATCTAGTACAGTTTTTATAAACCTAGCCAGATCTAGCCATAGGACTTTGTCGACATCGCAGACTATATTCTCATTTGAAAGACAACATGGGAACTTCACGGAATGTCGAATCCATCCTTGTAACATATTCTGCATCCATTTGATTACAGGCCTCCTCCGTGACATAAATGAGGGGTATCTGGACATAGGGTTGGAGATCGTAAACCTTCCACCGCCATACTGAGAAAAACTCTCCGATGGGGTTTAGGAAGGGGTGGAAGGTGCTGGATTGTAAACTGCGGATGCTACTGGGATCGGTTTTTGAACAGATGGGATCGGTGGAAAGATACATTGTACCCCAGGCGACGACGTACTGCGTCTGGTCCATTTGGTTTGCTGCTGCGACAGTGTTGTGTAATCTGTCTAAAGACATGAGAATGGGGGTGTTATTGTAAGAAAAGTCCCTGACATATGTTTCGTTTGAACTTCATGTTTTTTGGCTAGAACATCTCTGTCTTATTGTCCTATTGGCCAAAACCAAATTTATGATTGCTCTCTTTTTTTTTCTTGTGTGGGTATGGGCTCCCTTCCTCCTAGGTGCTGGACCCTCCATCCTCTCTAGACCAAACAGAATACACGTGGCCTCCTGTAAAATATCACAGGAATTACTACCAAAAAGTGCTGATGTATGCATACAGTAAGCTACTGATTTACTGTAGATAGAACACCTGTGTTCTGGACGAAGTGTCTGAACTACTGATGCCGCTTTGTATCTCCTAAGATTCGGCTGCACTCTCAGTCCAGCCCCCCACAGTGTTAGTCCATGGTTTATCACCTGGGTGACTAGTGTGCCACAAACTTGTGGCACAAACTTCTGCCTCAGCCTCAGCCTCAGCCTCCACGGCCTCCCCCTTTCATCCTCACGCTCCCTCTGATGCCTTCCGTTTTTGGAAGACAACTCACCAGTTGTCTTTTAGCTTAAACCTGATTGGTATGTCTACAAGTATGCCTCTACCTGTCTGCACCTGGTGGTTGTATTTTAACCAATTTGTTCATAGGTATGGTCATTTGAAAGCCAGTGGTTTGAAATGGCAAGAAAGCGATATCATTATATATCTCTGTGTCTGATGACAACAAGTATGTTTAGTGTTTTGCAGATCACTGTGTGCAGTTTACAAAAAGTGTGAGGCTGACAATTTGCATAGTTGTGCTTTTGACATTTTTAGTTTTTTGATTGCATTCATATATTTTTATAAAATTGAGTTTCCTTTGTGGGGACAAAGAACAAAATACAAGGTAAAAAAAAACAGGTTTTATCACATTGAAAGACATCTAAATATCGCATAATCACTTACAATGTGATTGCTATTATGAAAAACATCCATTTAATTATGTGTCCTAACTTTTGCCTGGCAGCGAATTTCCCAAAACCAAACAATTCAATTCTGTTAAATATAAAACCCATGCTAGCGTCAGGACCCTCGCGAAAATCGATACATGAATTTGTTGTCGCATATATAATATGTTGTAGCCCATGCTCCATTTAAACGGTGTTATCAGCTGTCAAGTTCGCAAAAGTTAGCCAATGAAAACGATTGTTAGAAACTGGGGGTGTGGTTTACCTGATCCCGGGGTTGGAAATCGCGTGCACGCGTTTGAATGGCAACGAAGGGAACGTGATCAAAAGAGGACAGCTGTTATTTATCTATCGAGATACGTCAACATGGGAAGGTGAGAGGGAACACCACATCTACAGTATCAGTAGGGTCAAGATAAGATCGATAGGGGATCAAAATTGTCTATTATTAAACGTAGTATTTATGCACAGGTGTACATTGACCAGTATTTAAAACATAACTATAATTTTTGTTAATAGAATTAAGAGGACTGTCAGGATAACGTACCTTACATTTTTCATTGATTCGTGACATGTCGCTGGTCTAATGACTTTCCTCTATTAAGGCGGAACGCCCCCCCCGAAAGGCGCAGCTGATTGGCGGACGTCACGGCGTAGGCCGTTACCTAGTTGCGCCTTCGCGTATTCGATGAAGCCTTAGGAATGGCGAAAATATAAATAAATGATGTTGTCGGCACCTTGGAACGTAACGTAATTAAGACTGTAATTTTCAAGAAACAATAGTTCATTTAGGGAGCTAAATACGTTCTCGTTCCAACCAATAGGCGGGAAATGGAGGCCGACCCCTGAAGGAGGAGCGGCACCTCACTAACTAGGGAGTAATATGAGCCTGCTTAAAAAAATCTGTAGTCCTCTGACCTGCTGCACTAACAGACGCCGAAGACAGACCGAGTGCCGAAGCTGCAGTCAAACAGTATAATTTTTGTTTTTCTTTTTTGAGAAGAAAGGTGGCTGCGAGGGTGTCCGCTTCGGTGTAAACAGCATGGTGGTTCTCAAGGCGGCAGCAGCATCTCTGGGGCGCTGTCTCTTCGGCGCCCTTGCCAAGCCGTCCCAGCGTCGGCCATGGCTGCCCGTCCGGGGCTGCGGTCTCACCGCCAGCTCCAGCAGATTCGTGTTGTCAAGAGGTGAGCGACGGCGGCTCCGCTTCGCCTTAGTACATGAGGTACCGTCTGTCCGGGACAACACACAGTTACCATCCCAGATCGCCTATTCCTCCTTTATACTGTAAATACTCACTATTTCGTGTGTGTCAACAGAGTTTTCTACAGGATCCCAACCATTTATTTCGGAGTGACACAAGAAGAATAAAAGAATTAAGCTAATATATAAATATAAAAGGCTACGGTACCCTTAACGTAGCCCCTCGCAAAGATCTCGGTGTGATCTTGAACTAGTTTATTCTTCTTCACGATGTCGACGACAACAATAACAAAATAATAATAATAATAATTGACATTTCTGGTCAGTGTCCTATGCGTTTAGATGCTTCAAACGACATTTTTACTGCCATCATAAATGTTTAACAGTAAGTAGTATCGGATGAGTTATTTTCATCATTGTTTTAGTGTTATTTTTATTTTTAGGAGAAATATGCAGTTCCATTGACTTTAAACATGTTATCACGTAATTATACAATATTATGCTTACCTGTCATTCAACAGGATTGGATTACAAGGCTGATAAGTCTTTCCTCCAAACACCTCGCCTTGCTTTTGTTTATATTTTTATGTGACCTAGTTTGAGTAATTGAGACAAGGTGAAATATGAGTAGGATTAGGTGACATTTACATTTATTTATTCATTCATTCATGTTATTTTGTTCTTTAAAAAATTAGTTCTTAGTTTAAATTCCCACAGCAGGAACCCAGTGTCGCATAGGCTTAGTTAAGACATTTGTGGGTTGAAAGGATTTCTCCATCTTTGGGAGGCAAAGTGAAGTAGTTATACTCCGCTCAGCTTGCATGCTGGCAGTAACATGCTGACTTTATGAAGCACATAGCGTTCTGACATTTATAGGGTGGCACCGTGAAGCTACACGCCCTGTTAGACCTGTCAGTAGTGGAATTTTTTCTGGCAATTAGACGCCATTTGGCTGCTTCGTTGGTTTGTCTAGCGGAGGCTTGTCTGTGAGGGAGGGCAGTGGTGTGTTAGGGCCAGCAGACCAGTGCCCCAGGGCTGTGGAACGAAGGAGCAGGCCTGGAGTAGGCAGGGAGGGGTTTGGACACCACCCTGGAAATCTGAGTTAACAGCCCTGCCCCACCACAGCCATGTTTAAACAACAGTCACGACTCTTACGACAGTGAAGAAATCCCTTCCAGTTACACATTAAAAGTGCATTTATTACTTAAACAGAAGCACAAATTCATTTTATGGTCTACTGATCGTTCGTGTTGTTTCAAAATCCTCTTAAGTAATTTCAAGCTAGTGCGAGTATTGCCTAAGGTTTCCTGGACCTCAGTAAGCTCACTGAGTGTGCACATTGTCACCTCTCTGCCTCTGTTCCCCCCCCCCCCCCACCACCACCAGTGCACCCGATGTGGCAGGAGCCCCTGGCCATCCCTGGGGGTGACCGGCAGTCCCCAATCAACATCACCATGCGCAAGAGCATCTACGACCCCCACCTCCAGCCCATCTCCATAAGATACGACCCCAGGACATGCCAGCAGATCTGGAACAATGGATACTCCTTCCTGGTGGAGTTTGACGACACCACAGACAAATCCAGTGAGTCTACTAGAGTAGAGTAGTGACCTTTTGTAATCATTATGATTGTTAATTTGATTATGAGTTAGTCATTTTAATCTTTACATCTTGGCTTGTGTCCAAGTAGCAAAGCTGAACCTATCATCGCTGATGTCCTTTTCTATGCAAGACGATAGCTTGTTTTACTTCTCTTTATGTTCTTATTGCAGCATAGCTGTTTTTCTGCTTTGCTACGTGGGATAGGTCCTTGAAAAACAATGACACTGCACGCATTAACAGTATAAAACACACCCAGACATATGACATCCAGAGGGCATGTAACAGCCCTGCTTGGCGCAGTATGTATTGATAGAGAAGGTAACTTGTCAGTGTGCCCAACATTTCTTTATTCAAATAGAAAAGCAGACAGAGAAAGCAAGCAGTAAGACAGCCGCAGTGAAGTGTCTCCTCTGATTACGTTTTTTTGTGGTTTCTCAAAGCAGCATTGCATTGTGGGTGAATGGGCACTGGCTGAATACACTTCTTTGTGCTTAAACAAAAGTTTCGGTTGCAGCTCTGTGTCTGACCACTGTGGGAATGCTCACAGAACAGGTGCTGGAAACAGCCAGTGTCATTGGGAGGGCTTCAAACCTCCATCACAGCCTGGGGATTTTGGGTAGGGTAGCATTAATGCAGAACACACTTGGCAAATAGGCAAGACATCACCAGAAGCTGCCCTTAAGTTGCCAAGGCGATGTGGATTCCTATATGGAGCTTCCCCTAGCCTGTGCTTATTTGCCTGCGGGATTCTGAACGGGAATGCTGGTGCCTGCAACGTATATTCTTTACTAATAATGCATATCTCCAATATTATTATTATGTCATTATATGTCTGGTTTAGTCAAGTCCAGCCAAGTAAAGCTGTCATCTACTGTCATCTCAGTAACATACAGAAGACAGTGATACAAAATAATGTTCCTCCTGAGCCCACGGTGCGACATTCATGACAGGACAGTGATAAAAGATGGAGCTTTGGAATAACACCGGCATATTAGTGCCCTTAAGTACTGTCCACGTTTAACCTGACATTGCAGCAGATTCAGGGAGCTGAAAAACAGAATTGAATTGTAATCAGCATTCTCCTTGACGTATCCGTGACGCAGTGCTTGCGTGCTCAGCCTCAGCCTTTGGTCAGACAACAATAGCCCCAGCCAGTGTTTGGACTTATGGCCTCAGCTAATCTGACCAGGGTGAACCTAGTGACCCCGGCTGGGGTGGCAAGGCAGCGCTGTCCCCCAAGGCTGCACAGTGACACAGTGACCTGAACAAACACAGCCAGGCCCCCAGTCAGTCACAACATCCCGAGGGCTGCTTTAAACAAGTCTCCACCAGCCTCAGCCCAAGGCTTCTTTTGACTAAATTCTTATCCATAATAATCCCATGCAAAAAGGACAGGCTGTTATAAGCCCTGTTCCAGTAGAATCGTGTCCTGTTCTTCCAGCTCATTATGGTAACTGACAATGAGGTGCACTTTCACTGTTAGCCAATCACTCCGATTGTTCTTGCATTGTAATAGTAAATGGAAGTTTCCATGTGTTTGGTATACAGACTAGAGGAAAACTTCACCACTGGATTTATTTTAATACCTTTCTACACATTAACATGTCACGTGTGATACGTTTCGGAGTTCTGCCCTCACTGGGGTGGGGGCTCTGGAGCTGCCAGCTCTCCTGATCCTGGCGTCTTCCCTCAGCACTCAGAGGTGGGCCCCTGGAAGACCAGTATCGGCTCTGCCAGTTCCACTTCCACTGGGGGGAGAGCAACGCCTGGGGTTCGGAGCACACTGTGGAACGCTGCCTCTACCCAGCTGAGGTTTCTGCTTCTTTTTGTGTCTCTGTGTTTCTGTTGGTTTTAGGTGTGATGATGGTTACAGTGTGCTGTGGCCAGGCAGCGAGATGCAGCTGTTTTGCTGCAGAAAGATGGTGTTTTGTGTCCCAGCTCTGTTAGGGACGGCACCCTGTCTTACTGTGATACTAGAATCCCTCAATCACACCATTGTAGCATTAATCTGCTAGCCAGATATGGGCCTTTAATCTCCCATAATGTGGGTTTTGTGCATTTCTATCATGCACCATTGCTCCATCCGTTTAGCTGACAGCCTTGGCGACTCCTGAGGGAGTCCCTGGATCTAGCCCTCGGAAGGCTTACGCAGGGCATGCTTATTAGACCGAGTCGGAACCCAGTACTATGTCATCAGAGTCGATACGTAATGAGACGTCCCAGCATAAGTCAACCACTGAGTTCTGAATAGCCTGTTCGTACCAACGTCACAAAAACAGAATCACAGCACTGAGGTATGAGGTGAAGTTTCTCAGTTCACTCCAGTCAGAGTCCCTGCAGCTGAGGCTATGTGTTGAGGATGAGGGAGGTGCGGCCGGGGTGGGGGGGGAAAGGCCTCTTCAGCACCTCTTCACTTCTGCTTTTGCTCCTCTTCCCAAAGCTCCACCTCGTCCACTGGAACTCGGAGAAGTACAGTCTGTTTGAGGAGGCGGTGATGGAGGAGAACGGGCTTGCGGTCATCGGCATCTTTCTGAAGGTGCGAGTCACGCCCCGCCGCGATTGCATAGGCATAAAGCACTCAGCTGAGGTTAATTCTGGGCCTTCGGACGATGGAGAGACAGCCCCGGCTCAATGATGACTGGGTCTATTGCATGTGTAATTATGCCAGAATGTCCCAGAAGAGCAATCGGACATTTCTGATCTGGCTCTAGGTGGGGAAGAGACACGACGGTCTGCAGAAACTGGTGGATGCCCTGCCTGCAATCAGACACAAAGTGAGTTATCAGTGAGCCCTTTCCGTATCGTTTTTTCAATTCTGAAATGGATCTTTGCCCCCCTCTAGTGGGCAGTGGGGTGAACTGCATGTATTCAGTTTGGAACGTTCTTGATGAGTGATGTTTCACTGAAAAATAAGTAGTACCGTTGCATTCGTTTGTGAGTACATTTAACAGTGAAAGGGAAATAAGTAAGGGAAGCCAACATGTACTAGAGTATGTAACTTGGTGTGTGTTTTGAGAGGGATGTGTGTTCAAGGAGGGAATTCTGCCTGTGCCCTCTGCTCCAGGACAGCGTGGTGGAGTTCACTAAGTTTGACCCCGGCTGCCTCCTGCCATCTAACACAGACAGCTATTGGACGTATGCAGGCTCCCTGACCACCCCCCCGCTGACGGAGGCCGTCACCTGGATCATCATGAAGCAGCACATTGAAGTCAGTCATGACCAGGTAGCCGTTTGTCCGTGGCTCCTGCGAGGTCCGGTTTGTGTGGTCCAGGCCGCACGCAGCTCTAACTCCTTCTCCCCTTCCAGCTGGCGGTGTTCCGGAGCCTTCTGTTCACCTCTGCCGAGGAGGAGGTGCAAAAGAGCATGGTCAACAATTTCCGCTGTCAGCAGCCGCTGAGGGGGCGGACTGTGCGCTCTTCCTTCTCCCCATTCCTCCATGAAGACCAGTGAGGCAGCAGGCCGCTGAGTTCTGCCTTAGAGCTGCCACTGTCTGCAGGAGGGGGGCTCCTAGTGGTGGAGAATGGTACTGCAGTATAAAAAATGGGCAGCGTTTTTGGGGGGCGCATACTACATAATTTATGAGATGTTCAGCATGGATGCAGTAACTGAACAGCAGTTTTAAAACTAGTCTAGGTGGTTATATTTCTGACAATTTTATATATATATATATATATATCCCCACCATAAATCTGGTTCCATTTTTAGGACACTAGAGCCTTTACCTTGTAGCAGTGACAGTGTCTTATTGTGCTACGGCTCTTGAGTGAGTAAGGTTCACATTCAGGGCGGTTTTAGAGATCCATAACATTTTATATGAATCCTATGGGACTTTAGCTTTGAGGCTGTGACGCCCCTTTTTGAAGACGCACAGATGCTGGCTGCCAGACACACAGTGAATTTGTCTTTAGCGTATCCACAGACCAGGGGAGGTTCCCCGCCTCTCAGGAAGAACAATCAGCACATGTGCCCTTTACCGTGACTCATTGAAGAGTTTCCCTCAAACATGAGCTTGTGCTCTTATCCTTTCTCTGTTTGTGGGACGGGGCAGGGGGGTAAGAGAGCAGCTCCATCCTGTCCACCGGTTGTCAGGTTCGGCTGCTGCTCCTATATTCCCCAGCCTCGGGTGGGCAAAGTTTCGGCAATCTGTGAGCAGTGAGCAGTGCCCCTTAGCCAAACACAGTATGGTGATCCTGACCCAAGCCAGAGTAGCAACTGTTGTCACTTGAGTGCCTCTCCCTGTGTTTCTGGCAGCCAGTGTTTATGAAATGAAAAACCTCCTCCACCTCTTTGCCTGATGGAACAGCAGGATCCCAGAGGCACAGAACTACCTGCATCCTTTGCTTTGGGCTGGTTTCGTGATCAGTCTCTGGGCACACTGTTGTCATGGAGATCACATTTCCCCGGTTCTTCTGCTCAGAGGTTAGGAAGGGCTGTGGAAAGGAGGGATCAAAGGATATTGATGATCCTGGGACCAAACTCTTGGCCTTTTGCTTGCAATATGTTCTGCTGTTTATATTTTACCTGGCTGCTGATTGGCCCATGTCTGGATCGCCCCCTTTTTATTCCTGTCTTGGGGCAAATATGCAGCCCTAATTTGCCCTGCGTAATGCAGAGAGACTTTGGTTTATTCTAAATGTGGAGGCCGGGAGGATGGGTGTCTCTGGGACCATGAGAGAATAATGGCCTTATACAAACTGGCCCAGCCGCAGCGCCTGCTCTGAATGGGCCACCTGGGCCATGCCCCCACCCGTCTCCCATTTACTGGCCCCAGGCACGGTTTGATTCTAACCTGATGCGAAAGGCTGTCTCTGCATTCCCAACAATGCAGGTCTGCAGAGCTGGCCTGACCCCCTACTGGCCTAGCACTTTGCCCAGAGAGATGAGGTTGATTGAGCTGCCATTAGTCAGTATTTGGATGATATTTCAAGAAGCTCTCATTTTGTTTGAGTTTCTCCTTTGGTTTGTCTGCTTCTTCATAATCACCCCCCCCCTCAAGCTGTCCAAGAGAAGATGAACTGGGTGCCATTTTCCTAGTTTTTAGCTGGGGTGGGGTGTTTGTGCTTGGGGGAGATTTTTTGCTTCTTCACAAAACAAGGGATAGTAAAGTTTTGTACAATATTTCCATTAGTTCTACACTCGGTGTGATTGTATTTGTGGTGTAGATTTCAACTGAGGAAAGGTTGTAAATGGTCTTTGCCTTTCCTGTTGGCCTCACATAGCAACAAAAGTACTAGATGGCAGGAAAATCTCGGTACGCACAACCTTCACAATGTGAATATAAGCAAATATATTTATAGAGTGTTTTGTCTATCCTGAGTGTTTCTGTTTAGCGTGTTGAGTCTTCTGTCATTTCTTCAGTTCCTTCAGATCAGTGAGTGATTTGGGTGTAGTTGTAGGCTTGTTCTCCTGTCCTCTTCTGAGAGGTCCTTTGTCACCTGCTCTTTCCCGCTTCTCTCTTCCTGCTCACTCCAGAAACTTATCACCTAGTTCATGTCACAAAGCCTGAAGGGACAGTAGGTCCAACCCACAAAAACTGTTACTCCTCATGAAATCTGAAAGACTGATTATTCTCTATGCATTAAACACATGAGAAGTGTGTGCTGTGTCTGTGTGGATTCATTCTTTTCTTTATTTGTGTATATGTGTGTGAGGTCCATCTTCTTTTTGGAGCAGTGAAATTTGTTCTAATGATCTAATTCACTACTTCACAAAAGTCTCTGAACGTGACGCATTAAAATCGACATGAAGAATAAAACGGGCAAAAACTCTTATTTAAAAACTAAAAATGAATGGCCAGTTTCCCAGTCAAGGATTGAGCCTAAGCCTAGACTAGCTTTGAGTTACAGTGGTAAATGGCAATTTAGTCCAAGACTAGTCTTAATCCTTGTTCGGGAAACCGACCCTAAATGTTTATTTTTATAATATTTTAGGAAACTGCAGGCATACATTTCATGGACCATGAGTAACTGCTAAATGGTCAAATTAAGCCAGGCTCAGTATATATAAACATGCCGGAATATGGTCTTCCAGGCTATTTGGTCATTGCTGGTTCACAGAAAGGCATTGGCTGTTAAAAACTTGGGGGTGTAGTTCTCTCAACCACAATTGTTTCAACAAACTAAGCCTGGAGTTTTGGAAAAACTGGAAAGTGTTTTATCATTTGGAAGTGGATAGTGTCCTCTAATCATCAGTGTTGAGCATTTCAAATCCAGTGCAACGCCTGACCTTCGCCCTCCTTAAAAATGAACTTTGGTTACAAATCCAGACCAAGATTTTGTTTCTACCAACCAGCTGAGCATAAAGAGTCACAGACCAGAGTACTCAACTGGTTGGTAGAAACAAAATCCTGGTTTGGATTTGTAGCATCTGGACCTGAAATGCTCAACACTGGTAATTATTGTTTTCTGGTGGCATATAAATTTGGTCACACATAGTTTTTAGGAACCACATAGTTCTCTGGAGACCCCAGTAGAAAGTATATTGACCTGAGTGTAATGTTTCCCATTATGCCAGTTAGGAGGCTCCAGGAGCTACAGCAACCCAGGGAAACACAAGCTCATCTGTTCCACCACATGCATGAGCAGAAACAGGCTGTACTAGATACAGCAAGAAATCCAAGAGTGGTATATCATCGATTGGAGATCTCTAAAAAAATTGGAACTTTGGACCAAAGAAGTCCCCAAGACCAGTTTTCAGTGTTCCACTCATGAAGATTCAGGTTAGGTCCAGTAGGCTGCCACATACTAAGAGAATGAGTTTGGACCTGCCCAGACTCTGAGATCAGGCTGTTTCTAATGATTCTGCATGCAGATTGTGTGAGGAACTTGCAGAATTGAGTATGTCTGCCGATTGTAATGTGATGTAGGAGACCTTCTGTGACAAGACCCTAAAAGTTGCTCAGGGTTGTGTTGGTGTTACCAATGTTCCTAGAAGGAGGTGTTTCATCTGGCATGGCACCCTAGATCAAGAGGAGTCACAGTGAGTCTGTGAAGGCTCTGAGAGCAGATAAGTAGGTCTTAGAGGAATCTGTGAGCACGTGACACACAATCTATGGTGTAGTGACCCACATCCTGCTTACATCTGAATCTTTTTCTCGGAGAGTCACAGTCAGTGCAGGCGATAGAATGGTCCTTACAGATGACACTGCAGTTGTGACCCTCTGGGCCAGCTACTTTGAGCAGCTGTTTAAAGCTGATCTTCCAGTTAGGACGTTAGATATCTCTGGGGCCACAGTTCTTGTGGCTGATCCTCCCATTAGCTGTGAGTCACCCAATCTCACTGAGATGTGGTGGACCACCTGAAGGTAGGGAAGGCTGTAGGGATCTGTAGTATCTGAGGGTGAACTTCTCCAGGCTGTTGATAAGGCTGCCTTGTGGAACATCCTGAAACTTCATGGGATCCCCCGGAAGCTGCTGAACATCATGGCTGGCCTGTACATCGCTACTGTTGGCGCTGAGCAGAACGGAGGCAAAACCTCTGCGTTCTTCCTGGTTGATTTTGGGGATGTCAGGCGTGTGTTCTTACCTCTTCTCTGTTCAATGCTTGCATGCAAAGGGGGTTGAGCAGGGTCTTGAGGTCCAGCGGCTGTGAGGCATCTGTTGGTGATGAAAGATTCACTAATCTTGACTTTGCTGATGGTGCTGTGATCTGTGCAGGGTCAATGGAGACTCTGATCAGGCTCTCGATAGACTGAGGGAGGAGTCTGAGTATCTGGGCTTGTGAGTGTCCTGGAAACAAGCCAACATCCAGGCCTTTAATGACCTCTTGGGCACAGCCATCAGCAGTGTGTCTGTCTGCAGAGAGAATGTCGACCGCGTTGAGAGGTTCACTTACCTCGGCAGGGACATCCATGTCTCTGGTGACTCTTCCTATGAAGTTAGTAAGCAGACTGGGACAGCATTGGAGGGGGGGGGGGGTGTCACTCCCGATATCTTTGCAAGAGAACAAAATTCCAAGTCTTTAGAGGCCTGGTGCTCCCTGTTTTGCTGTATGGCTGCAAGACATGGATGCTATCTAATGACCTTAGACCAAGACTGGGTTCCTTTGCTACCGAGTCTCTTCAGAGAATCTTTGGGTACCACTGGTTTGATGGTTTGACTGTGTATCAAATGAGCCCCGAATTACCTGCATTGTGAGGGAGCATCATTTATGGCACTATGGCCAAGTGGAACGATTGCCTAAGGCAGATCCTGTTTTCAGGGTGCTTATTGCTGGGGACCTGACTGGCTGGAGCAGACCAAGGGGACTCCAGTGTAACACCTGGCTGCGGCAGATAGACGGCCATTTTCGGCGCGGGGGGGGGGGGGGGGGGTCACTGAATGTGACAATAAAGACATCTTTGCATGGACCCTGGAACTT
>JAODUD010000019.1:10549414-10563696 GCA_026784285.1 Stomatorhinus walkeri | reverse complement strand
TTATTATTATTATTATTATTATTATTATTGTTGTTGTTGTTCTTGTTGTTGTTGACACTTAATTTGACACATGTTTAACAAATTTCAATATTAACTGAGATCAGAATGCAAATAGTCAGTAATTTATCCAGAATTAGACAGCTACTTTAGGTTTTCTAATATTTTTATCAGTACTGTTTTTACGTGCCTCTGTTTCAAATAGAAATCAGCTGGAAATATCCAGCCTATTTTTTCATTGATGAGATTTTAGAGCATAAAATAAGAGTATGATATGATTTTAGATGAATTAATATTTTATGCTTAGTTTCGATTTGTTAATACTACATTGCTGAGACTTAGAGTGGAAACATTTTTTTAAATTTGCTGTTTACTCACATTGTTGGTTTTCTAACACTGGCAACATTGATTTAATGAGGTTACAATGCTTAATTACTGGGCTGGTTACATCATCGGGCTCAATGAACTGGGATCACCACTGTGACATCACAGGAGTCATGGCGCTTTTCCACTGGCATACAGGAACCAGGCTGTACTGACCTATGCTGCGTAGACCCACTAGTCTCAGCTCGCTTCAGTTTTCCACTGCAGAGAGGTCAGCTCGGTAGAGGTATTGGCAGATTTGGGGAGTAACAGTGAAGTATAACCAAGGAGACGCTCATTTACTGTTTACGTGGTGAACATTAGTGATAGCCGATGGTGGCCTCTGTTCAAAAAAGCACTCAAAGCAAGATCACCATCTAGTGAGATCAAGATATACAGCAAAAGATTCTTAAAGCTTCATTTGGCCATCACTAGGTTTATGGTTTGCTATGTGCTAGCATGCAATAGTAGCGGAATTAGCACAAGGTTGCATAAATTAGCATCACAAATCCATTCTGTTTAGCCATTCCTTTGTACTTTTTTAAGTATGAGGTTATAAAAAGTTATCAGAAATTTGTCAGTACAACTCAGTGCGCTACTAATAATTAATAAAATATAGAATATGTCCTTTTCCCCTTCAGATAGTCTATGAGCAGAACACCAGTATAATATACATTTTGTCCAATCAGGTATGGCTCGGCTACAGCTCGGGTGTGGCTTGCATACATTGCAGTTAGACTCAGTTCTTGGCTCAGTTCTGGGTGGCAGTGGAAAAGCGCCGTTAGTGTCATATCCATGTGTGCGATAGGGAGTAGGTGTCATAAATTACAGGTTGGGGCGTCTTAAGAGCACTTGGGGTAACATAAGATGTAAGACTGTTGGGTGTGGCAAATGATTTTGTATCACATGAGAAGTAACTTAATGTCCTCCTGATGAAGAATGAAAGGAAGCTTATTCTCAGGTTTGACCTGCGCTGAGTTGTGTTTCTCTCACGTGACGCGCCACATTTCTTTGTAGCGGAAACTTCAGTGTGAAGCCACAGCTTGCTCTTCCTTCCGGTTGACGGATTTGATGATTACTGCAGAATTTTAGTCTCTTGCAGCGAACGCTTTAGTGCTTTAAGATCGGAGGGCGTATCCCTTCCTGAGGAAGTCTAAAGTGGTCGATTTCCCTGAGTGCATTTGTTGATTTGTGTCATTTGAAGGTCTCTTGATTTGACGCGCGGGGCTGTGCCTGGATGACTCTGCTGTGGTTCTGCTCTCACACGAGTCGGCCCCGGTCTGTGATGTTCGCCCACGCTGGGCCCTCCTGCATTTTTTTCTTGTGATTATGGCTCCAGCCCTTTGCGTCCTGCCCGCTCCTGCGGCAGTCACACCCTGACATGAGGTCCCGCCCCACGTTCTGTAGCCTCCCAGCGTGGGCTTAGGCTCGGTGCAAATATCTTAACTGCTAGTCATATTTAATTGAAATTCTGGATCCAAACTGTAATGCTCCCCCCCCCCCCAAAAAAGAAGTGCATTTTGTTTTTTGAGCCTCCCAGGCCCCACGGAAGACATCAGGCTTCTGACCATTAATCATTCCGTTTCGTTGTTTGATGAAGAACGCCTGGGATGTTGCTGCTCTCCTTACCGTCTCAGGCAGGATGCTGGGCCTGTGCTCCAGGATCTGTTACGTCTTTTCCCAGCACACTCTGGCCGTAGCTGCCAGCACATGCAGGCACATGCACACGCCTAGGGGTGTGGATGTATTCACACACACACGCTAACATTACACTCCTTTTATGTATAGGCTCTTCTGGCGTATGATTTAGCTTTTTTGTTACTTAATCTCCTTTGTGGTCATTGATCTTTGGGACAAAACCCTCAACATTTCTGTCGAAAATTCCAAAAGGTGAAGGTAGTTAACTGCACCGTTTGTCATTTGTCTTTTTCTTAAAACTGTCTTCGGCTGTCTGGTGAATACAATAAAAGGTGACACTGTGCAGAGAGCGGTGTAAAAGGTGTGTTTCTGCAGACCTGTGTGTTCCAGAGTGTTCCCCATGTGATTTTCCCCCATGTGCTCAATGCAGCTTCTCAAAGCTGAAGTTTCTCTCAGCCAGACCGTTGGTTCCTCAAGTCAGATGATCAGGGGTCATGTGATCATTTTCTGGGGAGGCCTGGGGTAGAGCCAGCCGTGATCAGGACCATGTGACTGGGGACCCGGAGCTCTGACGCAGAGCTCTGCTGGTTCCCATGGCTTCAGGCATTCATAACGACTCTAGAGGGATGTATCTGTACATGTGGCTCTGCCCTTTGCGGGTCACCGTCTGTACGCCATGTTCCTTTCTGTCTCATCGCACATTTGCACGAAATGCCTCAGTGCGCCCTTCTCACCGGCCTCCTGGCATCTCCTGGTAACACAAAGAGATCATGGCTCTCCATCCTCTACTTTCCCATTTTATAAGTTCACTGGCTGTAAAGTTTGCTGACTACTTACAGTGCAATTCATTTTAAAGATTTCACATCAA
Source organism: Stomatorhinus walkeri (assembly GCA_026784285.1). NCBI lineage: Eukaryota > Metazoa > Chordata > Actinopteri > Osteoglossiformes > Mormyridae > Stomatorhinus > Stomatorhinus walkeri. Next base: position 10,560,830 of record JAODUD010000019.1, on the reverse strand, counting down.
CCCAAGTTGCCAAAAAAGTGATATCACCTGAAGCCATATCAGTGGAAGTATTAGGCTGTACTATGTATCGCTTATCTTCCAGATATGCTTCCCATTCCTTATTAAAATACATCCTTCCATTATCTGTACCTCTTGTGTGGTATGAGGTTGAGCTGAATGTGAAGTCAAGTACTGAATAGAATGATGTTAGTATGATAATATTTAATGTACCATAGGAGAGAATTACCTCTTGAATTCAATGAAACTGCCCACTTGACTCATAATATATTTTCAAGCAAATGTTTTCTTTGTTTGGGCCTTAGAATTATACATTGAAACAGACTCATTATACTGTATGATGTCATACTGTATGATGTCACAGTATGAAGTGTACACTGCAAAAGAATAATGTGACTGGGCATAACACTAGACAGGTAGTCTCAGACTCACAGCTTGGTCCTCGCACTCTTTCTTGGAGCTCATAGGTGGCTGTCCAAATGCCTGTAGCACCCTGTCCTGTGTGCTCATACTGGGTCCTCATGATTCTGTTTCTCACCACTGGAAAACTTTCAAAGAGGGCTGAAATAAATCGGAGACACTCCGCCCAGATCAAAGAGGGGTTGTTTATGGGTATTTATTCTCTATTGTTAGGGGATGAAAGGTAAGATAAACCATATAGAATGGTCCCTCAGATCTGGGATTCAATCAATGAAGGTCATGTTTGTTTTAGTGTGCTTGTGTTTCGAAGGCATGCCACCACTGAGGATCCCTTGGCAGGCCTCCATAATGTCCGACTTCTCTGTTTTCTTATATTTTTGCTGCTCTGTCCCAGTTCACTGGAAGTAGCTATGATGTTTAACGTTATAGTGCTTTATTTGAGTATCCCAGGAAGCTGCCCACTCAGCTAGGGCCACAGCCTTTCAGATCTCGCCTCTTCTCCCTCATCTCCTCTCTCAGCTGTCTGGGATTCCGCATCACCTGGGCACCATCGAGGCCTGGGCCCCTTCTCCTCGTCCTTTAAGCTCTCTCAGCCCGGCTTTAATACCCAGCTTAGATAAAGTGAGAATAAAAACAAGTGCATTAACTATGTAACGATTATTTCATTACAAGCCACGCATTATATGTTTTTATCTCCCAAACCTACTACTATTAAACATTTTTATTGTGTACGACCCACGTCACAGTCATTAACAGTGCATAGTTAAGAGCAAAGCTAGTCGTTGGTTCGACATCGCCTGTTGCTAAGGCCAACGGCTGGTCTTTTTGCACAAACATGTAAGTCAAAGGTGTGGTAAGCATGGCAGGTTAGTACACTCCAAGCCGTGCATTATACGTTTTTAAGCGCTAGACTGGAGGGAAATATCTATCTTATCTATCCAAACATACATATACATATAAATGTCTCCACTCAATGCTTTATTAATTTAGCTTATGTACCTCTTTATATTCCACTGCATTATGAATAAAATCCAGCTCCTTTTTACTGAGTATTATAATTTGACTTTCCCATCTATAATGCGCTTATAATATCACAGTGATTCAACTGGCTAACACTACAAATGTATAAATTAAAATAAAGTAAGCAAAATAATAAGCCTCTCCTCCCTAATAAGCAATTAATCAACACCCAGAATTCAAGAGGGAGGTGGTATTAAAAACAATGATACACAAGATAAACCTCAATCAATGCCAGACAAGATAATGAAAAATGACATAGCAGTGCAGTACAAGTTTCATGTTGGAACCTAGTCCCTCAAATGAGGACTTAAGGCAATAAAATAGTCTTTCTGGAACACAGCATGCTTGCTCATAGCTGTTAATAGGAGGGTTAGGACCAGGCAGTCTGATTGTGTGGAAAATACTGCACAGTATCATGTACTATATCTATCTGTTACTTCACCATGCCCGGTGCTCCACTCAGCGGCGCTGTAAAGGAGGGGACGTTTGGGATTGGGGGCCGATTATGATATGCATTATGGACCCAAAATCTCTGCAGAACCCCTAACTACACTGTGTCAGGTACTCCACTGAATCTCTATTACTGTGCCAGGTACTGAACTGTATCTATTACTATTACTGTTCCCAGAACTCTGTTACTATACTGTACCTATCATTATACTGTGTCAGGTACTCCGTTGTACATGTTACTACACTGTACCTATTACTACACTGTGTCAGGTACACTCATTGCAGGGTTATTATTGGTACCTCTAACTAAAACTACCCTGCGATGGGCTGGCCCCCCATCCAGGGTTGTTCCCTGCCTCGTGCCCGTTGCTTCCGTGATAGGCTCCGGACTCCCGCGACCCAGTAGGATAAGCGGGTATAGAAAATGGATGGATGGATGGAACTAAAACTACAAGAAATTCTTTTCCATTCCATTCCCTGCTGCTCATCGGGGGTCAGGTCGTGGTGGCAGTAGCCTAAGCAAGGAAGGAAAAACTTTTTGTAAACTTAAAATAAAAAACTATGACTAAACAAAAACGATTGCTTCCAAAACTGACTATTTTAAATCCATTTTTGCTATGCTCATGAACAACCATTAATAATGCCTGCAGCTTGTTTTGCCAGTTTTGAGAATATTAGTAATGTGCACAGTGTATTCATGTAGGATTCTATAAAGATCTGACACATAAAATAACTGTACAACTTTCAGTTTATCCCTGGAGATAAAATAGCTATAGAAATATATCTTTAAATATAGAATATATAGAAATCCATCTATCCATTTTCTGAAACCTCATATCTTGTTCAGGGTCACAAAGGGTCCAGAGTCTATAATAAACTATAATACTTCTCTAAAATAAAAGCTATCAAAGCTAAGCTGGATGTTATGGTGAGGAAGGGAATCAGGAGCGAGGATGTGACCCCACTAGGGTTTATAAAGGGAGCAGCAGCAAGGGCCAGAATATAGGAGAGCAAGGTCAATGGGCTGAAAGTCACATTTATATAAAGGCCAGAGACAAGTCCGAACCTGGTAGCATTACAGAGGGTTTACACACAACACTGAGCAGGCACCTAGCTAAAACGAGATAAGCGATGCTAATGCTAGGTACAACAAAAACACGAAGCAAGCAGTCATAGGCACAAGACAGACAGCACGATTGCACAGAACAAGGCGACAGGTAAAAGAGGCCCAGTCACGAGCAAGCAGTACTGAGAAGTGAGCGAGGAGTGCAGGAGCCCCAGCAGGTTCAATGGGCTGTAATTAGCCAGCTGCAAGAGGTAAGCCGATAGGCCAGAAACCGTGTCAAAGGGGAAGGTGGGTGGAGGCATGGCAGGGGTGACCATACTTGCCAGGTGCCATGGCAACAGGGAAGTTGGCCGGAGCCGTGTCAGAGCCCCCTATGTAACAGCCAATTGCAGGAGGGGCGTTGGGGTGGTCCCAATGGAAGTCTGTGATGAGGGTTTGGTCCAGAATGAAGGAAGATGGCATCCAGGAACACTTCTCTGGGCCATAACCCTCTCCGTCTATCAGGTTAGGTAATGAAGGTCCCAGCCCCTGCAGCTGACCATGTAAACGGGACCCCCATCAACAACCTGAGGAGGAGGAGGAATGTTAGGTGTGGACAATGGGCAGGTGTGTGTGGGATTCATGGGAAACAGGAAACACCAGGATGATGGCAATGCCAGGCAGTAGGTAACAAGATTGACCCAATATGTCACCTTGAAGGGCCCGATGAACCAGAAGGTGAGTCAGTCAACAAGAGAAGGATTTGTGCAGACAGTCAGACCTTCTATCCCAGATGGAATAAACGAACCATGTGGCTAAGATGGATGGCTCTGGCAGCCATGGTCTGCAAGGTGTGCAGCAGTTGTATGAAGGCTGAGCTCACTGACACTGAAGCATTAGTGGAGTCAGGGGTCTGTCTATGAAACACAAAGGAGGATGACCAGTACAGATTCCCACCAGAGTCATGCTGGTAGATGGAGTTCGCAGGGGATTATGAGTCCCACAAAAATCAGCGCAGATACTTTTGGTAGAGGCGTTCGACTTGGCCACCTGTCTGAGGGCGATGACTGGAAGTGTTCTTAGCCTCAACTTCCTAAAGTCTACGGAGGTTCCGAGAGATGAGGTAAAGTGGGTCCCTTGGTCTGTGATCACCTCCAAGCGCACCCCACAAACCTGCACTGCATGATGGAATAGAGCTTCCACAATTTGCTTGGCAGAGGGCAACTGGGACAGAGGAATCAATTGAGCAGCCAAACTAAAACTATCAATGACAGACGTGATAACAGGGTGACCTGAGGAGACAGGGAATCCAGTAACAAAGTCAATGGTAATATGAAACCAAGAAAGCAGCGGCAATAGATTCCTGGTTGGTGGGTGGTGGCCTTCTGCTGAGTGTTGGTGGAGAGTCTAGCTTTGTTCAGGGCCTCAGGCAACCGTTCTGTGGTCCACGTGACACATGTGCGTGGCTGCACAGCTCACTGGGTGCATGCAGTCATCCATGGGTCCCTCTTCTGGGGTCAGCTCTTGCTGCCTGGGGACCCTGACCCAAAGCACCACCACAAGCGCGACGATGCAGTGAAGTTCCTTGACAGAGTGGAGTGACAGTTACTCCACTGTGTCAGGTTCTGTGCTCTGCATGTTACTGCTCCTTGTCAAGAACTCCACTGTACCTGTTACTATATAGTGTCAGGTACTCCACTGTACCTGTTACCACACTGTATCAACTACTACACTGTACAGATTCTACTCCACTGAAATGCTGAGACACAATTCATTAAAACCTCATACAAAGTTCTCTGGCATAGCAACAGGGGTCTCAGAATTTTTTTTAAATTACACACTGCTCCATTGTACCTGTTAGTCCACTGTACTCCAAGTACTCCACTGTGTCAGGTGTTCCACTGTACCCGTTACTTTGTCAGGTACTCCCCTCTAACTGTTACTACACTCTGTCACAAATTCCACTGTGCCTGTTATTATACTGCATCCGCTGAACCACAGGACATATGGACAGAAGCGGTTGAAGCCCATGTGGCAACTCAGGCAAGCTTTGCTGTTCCGCCCCTCAGACAAAAGTTTCTGCAGTTTGGTGATAGTTTGCTGCCCCCTCGGACTTGCCACTCTTGGCAGTTGCCCATATTTCCCCTGCCCAGGCCTGCAATAGCACATGGTATCATTATATTCCAACTGCTTACACTGTTCAGCTTGGTGTCAAACATACTTAATGGATAGTAACTACAATGAGGATAGTGTCATTTTCCTCTGTTGCCACCATGTGTTTTAAAGTGGTACTGCTATGTGCAGTCATACTGATAATAGTAATAATAATAGTAGTAGTAGTAGTAGTAGTTTTTTTATTGATCGCTTTTTGGGAAATTCTCCTTTCACCTACCCCATCTAGCTCTCCATAACACACAGGCAGGTAAGCGCAAGCTTGTCAGTGCAGGGCAGCCATCTGCAGCTGAGTCCATTGAGCTGGGGGTCACGACCTTTGCTGAAGGTCCCACAGAGAGATTATTCTGCTGAGTTTGGGACTCGAACCAGCAACCTTCTGATCACAGGCATGGAGGTTCAGCCTGCTGAGCTACACAGTGGCCCCAAGTTACAGAATGCCACCCCCAGTTTCTCTGTGCGGAGTTTGCACGCTCTCCCCACGTTCTGTGTATTTCTGGGTACCCTGCTGTCCTTCTGCAGTCACACGTCCAGCTTGTGTGTACGTGTCCATCCAGACTTTATCTGTGTCACATGCTTCCCAGGGTATGCTCCACCCTGGGTGACCACACACACACACACACACACAGAGGTGGGTTATTCATTGAGCTCCCCTAGTCTCAGTTTACACATGATTACTGGCTAATGCCATTCTTATATGAATGGTAGCAGGTAAATCAGAAAATTGACAGGCACATTCGATTTTTTTAAAGAATACTTGATTAGACAGAAACTTTCCCCCAGAAGGGGCATGGCTCAGCATGAAATGGGGGATGTAAATGGTAAAACCATTACTGGCTGCCACATGGCAACAGATGTTCCAGAGCAGCATAGTGGAAGACGTTATGAGGTACGCAGCTATCAACTAACATGAACTCCTCCGTCACTGTGTTACACTGGACCGTTATAACACAGCTTATCGCCATGGTGATGCTGACCTCACCTGAGACTGCTCCAAGATGCATTCTGTGCCCAGAGGTAATCCAGGCCTGCATGTGGGAATCCAGGCCTGCGTGCCCAGAGGTAATCCAGGCCTGCATGGGGGAATCCAGGCCTGCATGCAAAGCCAGGAATCAGCAGCACAGGCATGGAGGCGCTGCCCACTGAGCCCCTGTAGCACCCTGAGAATGAATAATTTTCATAAATAAGAAAAAGGCAGATATTGCATAATCAGCTGCCCTGCATTTCCAACACATATGCGATAAACGAATGCAACATTGATGCATTTTATTCTGTTTTTGGAATGTGTATTGTGCAATTTTTAAAAATATTCAGAGACCTTGGTTGCTATACCAGAGACCTTTATATGTGGCTGTCAAGAATCGTGTGCCAGCATCTGGGGTAGATTACAGGGGGCCTCATTTTCCAATATGGGCTTGAAGCTAGGGGAGACGCTGAATGCGATTGTGAATCTTCAGTGACGTATGAGGCTTCAGCTTTTCTTCCTGCTGTGAAACAGGTTATGAACAGATTCTTATCCTTTTCATTTCCTTCACATTATGTCTGACAGGGCAGCATTATTTAGTGGCAGCAACTGTGTGTGTGTGTGTGTGTGTGTGTGGCCATCGAAGGGGGTCACATACCCTGGCAGATTCACGGGCAGTTTGGAATCAACTATTGGGGTTCCATGCTGGCCAAAACCTACCAGGGACACCCCCCCACCTCCCCCAACCTCTCTGTAAACTCTATTTACTGTGGGACCCGTATTTCTTCAGATTGAAAGCGCCAGCTCAAGCTAATGGGCCCAGGTGACATTTTGTCCTGAAGCCCAGATATTCTAATTACACCCCTGGTGTGCACACATGTATGTATATATTTATCTGTGCTGAGGGAACAAGAAATAAACTGGCGATGTCCTCTAAGTCCAGCTTACTTTTTACAACTTATTTTTAGAAAAAAATATTTTTATTTTCAGCTTTTTTAGTTTAGGGTGGGATCACTACTTAAAATAAAATGGGAACCAATGAAAAGTACTGAGAAGCAGAGTGATATTTTGTCTGTGTGCATGTGCATCATCACACTGCATGTTTGGTGTGTGTCTGTTGCTGGTTTTACTGGGTGCTCTGGCCTGCCAATGATCCTGACCTTCTCCTACACAGTTATGCATGGCGACTGAAGCCACCTTTCACGTTTTTTTCATGTTGCTCTTTCACAATGGAGGTCATGTGACACATTCCTCTATTCAGCTGAGGCCGGAGGAGTTGAAAGCCACCAAAGTCTGCACTGGGCGAGCTGAAATGGTCCTGCGTTTATCGCTATAAAAGCTGAAATATCTGTTGCTCTTGAGAACACAGTATCTCCCTTTATAATAATCAATCCTTTATTGTCCCTATGGGGAAGTCCTTTTTATGGCTCCCTCAACTTGGTCTTTGTAGAGCAAGCTGTCTGTGAAGGGCAGCCCCCTTTTGGGGCACTCAGGGAGGTGGGGGTTAAGACCCTTGCTCAAGGACCCGCAGACATGCTGAGGCTGGGTTTGAACCGGTGACCTTGTGGTTACAGGAACACAGGCTTAGCCCACTGAGTCACACGCTGCCGCCCCATTTATCTCTACCCATCTCCCGCTCTTGTATGTTCAGCATGGGCTCTGTTTCGTAAGCATGTTGATAGGAGCTGCAACTGTTTGTGCTGTTGATGCCATAGAGATGATTCAGTGCTTGATGTTAGCGTTGGTGCCTCATTCAGCAGGTCCTTGCACATGCTGAAGGTTCCAGAAAATGGAGAGAGAGTATTAGCACATGTACACGGATCTACAACGTAATCTGATAAATCTAGAACAAAGGGTAGAATCCAGAGTTATTTGCACAGAACAGAAAGGACACATGGAATATGACAACTAGCAAGCAGAAGCCTTGAACGGTAAATGAAGGACACGGAGAAGGAGAATTCAAAGCAATGGATTGGAATTTATAATGCAGGGAGAATGCTTATTGACAGGGGGTTTCGACAAACCATGGAAAATGATATCTTACTCACGAAGTTCTATAGTACCAACCAACACAGAGGAATCAAGACTGCAGGGAGAATCCCAGTGAAGCACAGTGGTCTAGACAGGACAGGCCAGGAAGGAAGGAAGGCACATCAGATTCCATATTAATTAGTGAGTGGCTGTCAACACCACAAATAGAATAGAGCCACCAAGATTTAAGCTGTCATAGCTTTACAAGGCAGGACAGACTGTTCCCATAAGCTACGCTACATTCAACAGTGACAGAAAGATATGCTGTTTGTGTAGTGATGGGCTTCAAGCCTCTTTATTTTCCAGGAAGTGACATAAATGAGACACATTGTGCTAGGTGCTGTTGGTGTATCTGACCATGGGCATCGCTATGCCGCTATCTGAGGCCGAGGGTCCAATGGATCGGGTTGTTAGCATAATTCCTTCGTTTATGTATGAAGTTGAAATGAAAGTTTTTCATTTTTTCCCCCTCATTATACCTACCATGGCTGCCCATTGATTTACCATGTCTGATTTCCAGTTTGTAATGTCTTTCAAATGTTTGACACATTTCCGTGCTGTGTTGAGCCCCATCCCTGCCTAGCTTCTTTAAATTCCGGAACGCCCCCCCCCTCGCCGATAAACCCGATTAGCTGTGCCTTTTGTTACGAAGTTCACCCACCTGCGTAAAGCATAAACACTTTCTTTTCGGCAGCGCACCTGCACTGACGGTACTCGCATCCCTGCGACAGCGTGAGGGCTAACAGACGAGTGACAGCGCAGTGCATTGGTTTCAGTGCGGGGAGGAGCGGCATGGGTGGCTAAGCCTCATGGCGTGAGGAGAGAGAAGGAGTGCAGTGACTCTATTCTGTGTCAAATGCCCAGGAAGTTCTGAAGGCAGGTAGGGCAGTGTTTTAGACAGCTCAGGATGAGACGGCAATGTCTGGGTACCCACAGTGAGATGCACATACAATGATGAGCATAAGGTGCATTTCTTAGGTATTATGGAGCTTATATCTGTGCACCCTGCTTGCTGTAACCCACAGGTAGGTAATCCTGACAGCAGATTTGGGTGACAGAGTCAGATGGCTTTCAGAAAGAAGCGAGACCCCCCAAGTGAGAGGGCAATAAACAGGACTAGAGAGTGGTGGAACTGAGCTGGTTATGAACTAAAAAGTTACGGAATATTTACGGTAATATGGGAAGCCCACGGAGGGCTCAGATGATAAATTATGCTTTATATTTTGTCATAGTTTACACCATTGTATAATATTCTCAAAAAATTATAAATTCTTTCGAATTATTAGATTAAGCCTTTCCAAATGTTTTTCATGGCAAAAACCTAACTCCTCCGGTCCAGAGGGGGCTCTATACTTACGAGCCGAGGAGTGCTGTCTGTGATCGTCATAGGAAGCGCTGTAGTTCGTACAGGATAGCGTCCATGTGAGTTAACTATAATCCACACGCGTTATCTGTCAACCGGTCAACTAGCAAGCACTGAAAATGGGTAAGAAAAATAAAAAAGAAAAGAAAGTGAAAGGAGCGGAAAAGACCGCTGCCAAAATGGAAAAGAAGGTTTCCAAGAGATCAAAGAAAGATGAGGCAAGTAATATCTAGTTATTTAACTTGTTAGCTTGGTAGCTGTATGTTATATATTTTTGCTGGAGTTAATTGTAAATTGGTAAGTCGACGGGCTGAGTGAAATAGCAAGATTTATCGTAAATGCACAGTTATTAGCGACAAGATCTAATCTAATCTAATTTTGGAGCTGATCGTATAGCGATTTACTTTACAGTACATGTCCGTGGGATGGCAGTATACAAAACGAGCCACACAGCTCAGTGTTTTGCTACGGCATTTCAGGTGAAGCACCTCGCACTGTAGTAGCGCCCCTCCTGGGACTCGACCCACCTGTGTCGTTAACTTTTGCGCTACCTTCTGGATGTCGTGTGTTACAGGAAGATCTGGAGGCACTGATCGCAGAGTTCCAGTCCCTGGATGCGAAGAAGACTCAAGTTGTAGAAACCGTTTGCCCACCACCTTCGTCCAGGTAAGTATGATCAAGTGCAGAGAATGATAACTTTACTGTATGTGGAATCGAGGCTACCACATTTAAACATTTAAGTGGCTAATGATATGGAATATTTTTTTCCTGTTTTCCCCCAAATAATATATTTAAAAAGCTGTTTCCTATACACACGTTACAATTCTGAAATGTTTCCAAAGTTAAAAAAAATACCAGAGAAACATCTGGGATCTAATTCTATGTCCAGAGCGGTTACGCATTAAACTGAAGCTCTGTGTTTCACATCCGACCCCCTCGACCCCCAGGTTGAACGCATCACTATCTGCCCACCCTGAAAAGGATGAGCTGATCCTGTTTGGGGGTGAATTTTTCAATGGGAAGAAGGTGAGTTTTGAGTGAGAGCATGTGCTCAAGGATGCTGTGCACTGGCTCCGAGCACCCCCTCCTGCACCCCCTCCTGGCTTTCGCTATAATCACACATGGGACCCGCATCTCAGGTTCACATTTGCAGCTAGAAGCATGTGGCCTGTGTTTGTAAACAGCAGGCTCTTAAACACACTGGGTATGCAGGAGGAATGAAGGCTTGGCAGGTGATTAAAGAGCTCCTGTTTTCTGTGTCCTCCCAGACCTTCCTGTACAACGACCTCTTCTTTTATAACATCAAGAAGAATACCTGGGTGACGTCTGACATCCCCAATCCTCCTCCACGCCGCTGTGCTCACCAGGTACCTTTCACGCCTCCCCTTCTCGTCCCCTCCCCTCCTCTCCCGTTTGTATTGTGTAGCTATATTTCAGTGGCTGGCCTTGCAGTGTCTGAACTGCCAGGCAGCCCAGTCAAGTGTCATTTGCACCTATGGCCACTAGAGGGCTGGATTTTCTTTGAGCATGTAAATACAGACGCTCCTCTACTTGCAAATGGGATTCGTTCTGAATGGCGCCTTGTAACTTGGAATGTTCATAAGTCGTTATTGAACATCATTTTAAGGGTATACGCAAGTACAGCTAGCATGCTGGGAGTACGCACGCTATGCTGCTGCACGGCCGGAGTAGCGGCCAGAAGTCGTACTACCCGGAATTGGCGCGCAGAAAAAAAATTTGATGTTGCGGACAGATAAGATTGGGTACCATCCTGTTTGTGCCATGAATGTATGGGCTCTGCCTCTGCAGGCGGTGGTTGTTCCTCAGGCTGGGGGGCAGCTGTGGGTCTTTGGGGGCGAGTTTGCTTCACCTGATGGAGAGCAGTTCTACCACTATAAGGACTTGTGGGTGCTTCACCTGAACACACACGTCTGGGAGCAAGTCAAGTAAGTGT
>JAODUD010000019.1:10498498-10514895 GCA_026784285.1 Stomatorhinus walkeri | reverse complement strand
CTATCTATCTATCTATCTATCTATCTATCTATCTATCTATCTATCTATCTATCTATCTATCTATCTAACTCTCTGCTTCTGATGATGGGCATCCCTGAGTGTTTATAGGAGTGCACATCTTTACAGGCTAGTAAGTCATACCCTTAATAGAAGGTCCTCATTCTGGGAGCCTCTGTGTGACCTTGTCAAGAATCACTATATGTCTATGCAACACTCGTGCAACATAATCTTCAAAAAGAGACAGACAGATCGTATCTCTGTGCAAGGACATTGTTATTCCCAGCAGAAAGGCTCTCATTCTCACCAAGGAATTAGTCCCAAACGTTGCCTTTCTGTCGCTCACGGGAGCCTGCGGCTCCAAGGAACATCCTTTCGGCACAAGCGCCGACCTACGAGAGCCGCGCACGTGTTTCACGGCCGTACCTGGATAGGGCGATCTCGGCCTTCTGCTTGGCGACGTCGGCGGCCTTCTCAGCGGCCTCCACCGCGCGGTCCACCTTCTCGCGTATGCGACTGCTCCGCAGCGGGATGAGGTTCTTGCGTTTGCCGCTGACCAGCACGTTCTGCTTGTACTTGCCCTCCTCCTTGGTGCCGTCGGGGAAGGTGGTGCATCCGTAGCCGTGGCGCCGGTTGGCTGCCCACTCACCCTCGTAGCGAAGGCCGTCTGAGCGGCGGCTCACGCCGCAACCCGAGCGCTTGTCGTTCTTCCACTCGCCGGCGTAGGTCTCGGTCGTGGTGGCGTCCACGTCGTCCTCCAGCACGGAGAGCTCGCCCTCGCCCTCGCCCAGGCTGATGGTGGAGTTGATGTCGGAGGCGGCCGAGCTGACGGTGCTCATGCCCGCCTCGCTGCGGAAGGAGCTCTGCTTGCTGCGCTGGCTGGCCAGCGAGCTCTTGGACTCAGACTTGCGCAGTTTCAGCCCGCTGAGGATGGAGCGCCGGAAGAGGCTCTTCTTCTTGCCCTTGAGCAGCTCGGCGTCGCCGTGGGCCGTCAGCACGAAGCCGCCCCGCGACACGGCCGGGCTGCCTGCCGCCGCACCGCCTGGCCCGCCCCCTCCCCCGCTGCCACCGTCCGGGTGCAGCACGGTGCCGTTGCTGTGCTCCGAGCGCAGCGAGTTTATGGAGGTACGCAGTGGCGAGCGGATGACGGCCGCCATGCCGTAGGGGACGCTCTGGCGGACGCCATAGCCGTGCCGCATGCCACCCACCCACTGGCCCTGGTAGGTTCCTGTACAAGGAAGGGAAACAAACGAGGCAGCTTTCACTCTGATGTTACATGGTATAGATAACATACTGCGGGACACGACGATCAGCTGCTGTTATCCCCTCGCAGGCTGAGAGGTAAACAAAGGCGAGTGCAGAATGAATAAACCATCGCTTTTCAGTTTTTGCTCCATCCATCCATCCATCCATCCATCCATCCATAACCACTCAGTCAATAAATCTCACACCACACCACTCTGCAAACAAGTCTCCAAAATCATAGTCCAGCCACTAACCTGAAGCCAAAGGTTCTTTGGGACACAGACAGAAGTGTTGAAAAAGCCAGTAAAACCTTCACTCCCCCCAGCACCATCTTGTTACGACGGATCCAGTCAGGAGGAATATCACGTTATGTTACATATCATATATCCGTTAAATATCCCCATGCGACCTACACTGTTCAGCTTTACGCAGCTTTTTTTTTTTTTTAATTATTCTCATATATTGCATCGATATCAAAAGCTATTGCACTGCATTTCCCATTTGGGAAGATAAAAGAAAAGGCAATACTGAATGTGCACAAACGGAGTATTCTTTAGGAAAATATTCTATTTACATTTTAATATGCTTCCCCCTTTTCACAAACGAACAGACGTCTGGGGAAAACGTGATGTAAAATGGAGCGGCGATGTGGCACTACAGCGGCCGCCTAAATGCGCCTGTGACGGGAAGCAGCCGATCTCTGCCTCGGAGTGCACGCCGATCGTTACTCATCTCCCCATAGCTGTGACCGTATACTACCGAAGATCATCCCTACAAAATCCCCTTTCATAAAGTACTTTAATTTCCTATAACTGTATGTGTTTTGGATTTTAAACCTCAGCTGATCCTCAATATGCCACGTGTTTTTATCATTGATATTGGTACCTTGTTCTTTTTATATATTTCCCACTAAAATGGCTGCCACTTTACACCAGTACTTCATGAAAACAAGAATGAAATGAATTTCTGGCGTTACTTATATGTTGTTCAGATCTCCTTAATCAGTCGTCCGGACTTGGCTACGGGGCTGACGGAAAGCGAGTGCCAGGAAAAACCGCCCCGCTGAGTAGTGCTACAAAATGCGCCGCACACACATACATTTTCCATGGATTCAGGGAATATTTTCAACACTGTGTCAGAAATAAGACCCCAGTCATCACAAGATCAGTTTTTCCTTACAAAACTGAACTCTGGGGTATAATTACACTCATGCAGTCATCGCTGTTTAACTACCAGTTCCTGGCTTTTTATGACGTTACACCTGGTTTAACTGTTCCCTAATGCTGCCCTGCGTAACAGAATGCTTTGGATGCATCCACGGTATCACTTCATGCGTGTGTGTTACGTGGTAGATAGCCATCTTGAAGAGAGAGACAGAGAGAATGAGCTGATTTATAATAATCAATGACAAAAGTAATCCATTATAGACAGAGGTGGAAAGTTCAGGTCCAGTAAGTACAAATCCAGACCAAGGTTTTGTTTCAACCAACCAGTTGAGTCACAGTCACAGCTGGCTGGTTGGAACCATACCTTGGTCTGGATCTATACTTACTGGACCTGAACTTTCTACCTCTGTCTGTAATGGATGACTGTTGTGAGCAACTTCCCCAACACTGATAATAATTTACTAAATGGTTTGTTGATGGTTTGCTGTAAGTTTCACTTGGACCATAGTGCCAGTGCTGTTTTCATAAATGCCCAGATATATTGCTTTTCTCTTTCCAGCAAATGGGCCCATTCCGAACCCTTGTCTGAGGTGCCTAATTACAGTCATTGTTCTTTCACCCCTCCTGAACGTTACCGGGTCCCGGAAAGGGGAAATATCGAATGCTACTCCTCTCCTGACCGAAGCTGCGCCGCAGATATGTTATGTGGATGGGTATTACATGAATAGCATGAAAGACGTCGTGAGAGAAGCCTGGCTGCGATGGAAATCGGATCTTCATCTGTTCTCTGACCCAGTGCGTGTTTTTCGGAAAGGTGAAGGGTACTCGGGTGACAATGTCCTATGTTCTATGGTAAAACAGCAACACTGATAGATATAGCATGCTGATGTTTGTATCTACAGTACTTTATGTCCCCCCCCCCACACCCCCCCACCAAAGATCATGGCTTTCCAGGCTTAGTGTCAGCTGAGAAAGAGGAAAGCCGATGGCGGCACAGAGAGTCTCTCTGCTGTCCGCTGTGTCACCCTCTGCTCTGGATCTCTCTCTCTCTCCCTGTTTTCCCCAGTTTAAAAGTACCGTCTTACTATGACATGGTAGAGTTGCCAAGACAGAGGTGACAGTAAACAGAAGCAGGTGGCATAGTCTGAAACACAACAGACTTTCAAGCTCACAATAAGGTCAGAAAAACTCTCTCTTTCTACATCTCCCTCCCTCCTTCTCTCTTTCTTTCTCTCTCTTTCCTTGTCTGTCATCCTACCCCCCCCCCCCCAAAGCCGGTCCAACAGCAGGATCTCTCCGTGGTGCTGAAAAATAGGCCAGGCTCGCTGGGTGCCTCTCATCATGGGGGAATCTGAGCTGAGCGTTCCCCCAGTCCTCCCTGTCGCTGCCCTGCCTGTCAACGCCGGGCTCCTTGGGCCGTGATCTTAGCCCTTCCTGGGTGATAACTCTCCTGGCTTGACTTCTCTTATGTGCTACCGTTTGACCCCTTTGCATAACTCACCATTTTCCATATACATGGTTTGAAAATGCCAGCAAAATGCAGTTTGTACAAAATGTTAGGACTATAAATGAATATCAATCAAAACAAAGACAGTCCACCAATAAACACTACACATTGTCAAACGAGACTGAGACATGTGGGGGATATAAAAATTCTCTGCATTTTTTTTCAAATATTTCCCTAAAGTACATGGCTCAATGTGTGATTCTGTTACCTAAGTGTAAACTGCCACTGTGGAGTCGACGAGTTGGATTTGAAGTCAAATTTCTGGGATGGAGGCACTGATGGCATCGGTTTGAGCTGTTCTCGTCACCGTGGGATCAGATGACTGTTCCAGTGTAAACGGCCCATCTGTGGATCTCCTGCCTGGTGTGTCAGTCTTACTGACACCCTTCATTCTCTCTTTTCTCACCTCATCTTTGACCCTGCAGACAGGCCATAATAAACGAGCCTCATATGCCTGTCAGTGCACGGATTCCTCCCAGGGCGAGCGACCCTCTTGCTGGGACACGGGCGCGCGCACACACACACACACACACACACGCGCGAGCCCCACCCTCTCAGGACCCATTGATCCCTACTTGCTGGAATGTCAATGAATTGTTGAGGCTGGATGAAGCAAGAGCATAACGAGGAACGGCAGAGAGCGGCCACCCTGCCCCCATTGCCTTCCGCTGCTACGGTGAGCTAGAAACCTCTTTATATCTCATCTGTGTGTGTGTCTGTGCTCCTGTCAGAGAGAGTGTTTGTGTGTGTGAGAGAGAGAGAGAGAGAGAGAGAGAGACACAGAGAGCATCATGGGCACCAGCATAAGCAACAGACCCAGATACACAGAGGCCTCCAGGAACACCGCAGCAGCACGGAGTAATAAGCATGCTGGGCTAAGATCACGGCCTATGGCCGCCAGTGACAGACCACACCCACTTTAACCTGGCCACGCCCCTAGCCCTGCCCCTATCCACCATATGACAACCTGCTTTGCACCACATCAAACAAGGCCATATTCCTATGGCATCACACAAGAAAATTCCACAGAGAGGACATAAATTAGCCACTACATGTCGGGGGAGGGGGTCATTTCCTGTCCTGGCTCCATTCAGAATTTCACTCCACTTCCATGCTTCCTCCTCAAGGTCCTGGCAGGCTGTGCTTGCGTGCGTATGTGTCCTGTGTGCCGTGGGGGAGTGGGCCCACACGTGTACTCCCTAGACTTACAGCTGATGCCCCCCTCCCCGCTCCCCAGCATGCACAGGCCTGAGGGACAGGCAGCAGTGCCCCAGCCTCCCTCGCGCTCCCTCACATGTAGCCTGACACTCAGTTACCGATATATGGCTCCTCTCCAGAGCAGCAGCCCTCTCTCCTGGACACCCCCCCCCTTCCAAACAGAATCCGCTGCTATTGCTCAGGCATGGTGCTTTTCTGCATTTGATAAAGAGGTAATCATTTTATTACATGATAAACCCTATTCGGCCTTATCAAAGTGACACAATTATCAAAGTGACACCAGTTACCGCCTCTTAGTGGAATTTACACTGGGCCCTCAGTTCTGCTCTCATGGCTAATCTCCACCCGTGCGGTTCTCCTACAGTCTCACAATAGCCAGTCCCCCTCCTCAGTCCCTCCCCGGGGATGCTGTGGCTTCTGCACATGCACACTAATGGTCACTCGTGACCAGCGAAACCGAAAGCCGGGCCAGAATGGCACCTTCTGCAGAAGTCAGCCATCATATATGTTCAATTTGATTATTTCCTATATAGCGTCTTTCACAGCAGAGTCGCCCCAAGGCAAGTTCTGATATATTCCCGCATCATTTATGTGGAATGATTCAAAAACATAGAAAAGGGAAGAGAAAGAATGAAAGCCAGATGATAGCAGAGGAGAGGGAGCAAAAACTCCCTGGGAGTCCAAAAATATATACACACATTTTAAAATTTATTGTATATGTCTGCTAACTTTGTATTACACGAAATATTAGGGCTCTATGTGAAGTTCAATCGGAATTAAAAACCGTGAGCCAACAAACACTGCAGGTGGTAAAAAGAGAGAAGCATCACACACACTTAGATGTACAACACACACACACACAGACTGAACAGGCATGGCTATATTTGAGAGGATTTCCCCTTGATGCCCAATTTAATGCTATGAATGTTCCCCAACACTAAACACAACTCAGAAATAAATAAGAAGCCATAACAAGATAAAGCACAACAGAAATCTCTCTTCCATGCCTTCATCTGGCATGGCTGAAAAATATTCATGCCGGTCCAAAAAATAGTAGGCTACTGCTATTGTTATAGCACACCGCATATCCATGCCTCTACAGCAAATGTCTGTCCAGTTTCCTTGAGTGATCTTCACCTGGTCAGCTCTCACCACTAACAAGCCTTAACCCAGTATAAGTGTAACGCTGTTCTTCTGCTCCCAGTAAGTACGCATGCGATTTTTCCGCCGACGCAGGCGCTGTCTGCGGTGCTGAAGACCAGGCGTCCGCAAAGTGAGTTAAGCACTGGCAAGAAACATTCGCGGTCGTTCGACGTAACTTGAAAAAAAATAATTCATATAATCAAGGTATTACATGTTTCTTTACATTATTAATAATTTGATTTCCCTAATTGTCGTGAATGCGTCTAATCGGAAAATGGGAACATAAATGCAATCCGATAAACAGTAATTTTAGCAAATATACTTTAATGGCACATTTCCCTCTATTCAGTATAAATGACTAAGATTTCACAATGGTATGCAGCCAATCTAAATTCCAATATGTCAATTACGTATTTTACCTGTAGCCTCAGTTTTACAGATTTATATTTGTAAATTTGGTCTGTTTTGCTTCATGAAGGTAGTAATCCGTCCTCATAGTGCATCGCCGCAAAAAGACGGACAGGGTTAGTCACTCATGTCGGTTTATTTCAGTTGCTGGTTTTCTCGCTCCCTACATTAAGCCTGTGTTTAAATAAACTTTAGACAGTTTCACCGGGACCGTTTAGGTGTCATCTACGGAAATACAATAAAACCGATGAGGCAGTATCACAGCTATCGGATAGAATCATGTGCGACCCGCAGAATGTTCTTACAACTATTAAGTCCTTTAAATTAATGATTCAATTGTTTGTACCGTTTGTGTTTTATTTTTTTATACCTGTAATTTTATGGATTATTATTATTATTACTACCCTATTATTATTCCCTGTTTATGGGCGCTTGCGGGTTAAATTCACATTAGCAGAAGACTGAAACTCCAGCGCAACAATCAGAAAGTGTGTCTGGATGGCTTCCTCTATTAATTATTAATGTAACCCGCTCTCCCCCCGTTTCTCACACAGTCAGCACTTGCTGTGCACTTACATATCGAAGTAATGGTGCACAGTGTAGTTTGTGTGTGTGTGTGTCTGTGTGCACTGTATTCTATTAGACTATGTTTGAATTTAAGGATGTTACCTCTGTAAACAAAAAAGATGGAGGCGCTGAAGGGTGGCACGGGGTTTGGTGATACATTGGTAGGTGAAGCAGTGGAACTTAACGCAAAGTAAACAAATGAAAAGCAGCGATGTCATAATAACACGAATGTGACCCACACCAGCGCGTGAAGTGAAGCTCCTGAGGCTTGCGGGTCCGTAGAGACCCATGCACACAGATTTTAATGAAAATAATCTTAAGGTTACACAAAAGTAGAAAAAGTGTTAATACGCATATTTAAGTTTTAAGATGGACCAAACTGAACAGTGGAACTATCCATATACATAATAAGCTTTTCCCCCTCACACAAATTACAGCTTTCTATAAGTTTACAGCACTTCAATTTTAAATGAGTTAATTTGTCTTCTAAATGGCCGATCTCGTAAGTTGTCCTTTTATTTGCTTTAATAAAACAATTTTAGATTTTTAAATTATACGGCAAAAAAGGTTTGCGTGACCTGCTGTTTCTGGTTATCATATGCAGTGCGCGTGCTCAGCTCTCTGCTAATCCAGAACAGCAATCACAAATCCGCGGACTATAATCTTATTACATCACAAAGCATGTGCCATGTTAATCAATTTGCCTTGCACGAGCGCTCATACATGTGTATATATAGTGCAAGAATGGTTACAATCTAAAGGACGCTGCTGTCCAGTGACATTTATATATTTTACAATTTCACACATAGCTAAACGAATGTTTTCTGATGCAATTTTACTTTGCTGTCTTTCTAAGCAGAGCAGCAGTGTCTGTATTGTGTGATTTTGTGAGTTGTAATGTTGCTGTTATGTAACCACACATGACTAAGTCTTACCTACTTACATACTAATGCACCTAACAAGCTTGAGATGCACTGAGGGATCTTTCATAGCTGGGATTCTTACGTTTAAGGGGCTTGTAACATTCATATTTGGCAATTCTGAGTGCTATATATCGGTTTCACCCATTCACACGTTACAACACTCAATCCTGTAGCAGCTACTTTGCAGATCCACAATTTATACAGCCCTGATCTCGCTACATCTACTCCGCCAATGAATACCTCATGGTACTCAGTTCACTATCCACCCATCTGCACACCCATACACTCAGCTCAGCCCTGTTCTACAAACGTGGGTTTCACCACTACATTCTGGTTCCTCTGTCATCAAATCAACAAGATATTTGAACTATGAAAGAATGAGGACATAAAAACAAACTTAAGCCAATCAGACACCTTGCTATTAATGCCAGTACTGCCTGCAGCCTGGTACGCTATTACTGGTTCATTGTTTTGATGAGACTGTGGTGTCAAAATAGGGGAATGCTGCGGACATTTAGTACTTCACTGCTGGACAAACTGCAGGGGAATGAATCGACGGTGGACTGGCAGATTCGTGTGTCTCCCGATTGCCTGGCTGGGGTGATGTGAGTGAGTTTGTCCAGGCTGTCCCTGGACTTGGGGCCCTAAGTGAAAATGCAGTGAAGAGGATGAGTGGTGGTGTCTCCTCAGCTACAGGTGTGTGCTGTTTCAGTGCATTTCAAAGCTCTTTAGACCTGTGACATGCCTCTAATGCGAATAAGGGACTGATCCGCACTTGGTGCACCTGACCACACCTGACTGGTCGCTTGGCAACACTGCTGGTTCAATACTGCATTATGGCGTATAGGTGGATTACCCCATTTCGCTTTACGGGGTTCTGAATTCAGTCCAGGAAACCGGAGAGCTTATGAAGCTCCCACACCCTGAGTATCTCCTTGTCTCTCTATCTGGAGTCCCCCTCCCATCTCTTTTCCACATCGTTTTCTCCCATTCTGTTTGCCATCTCCCCTCACCCTCTATCTCTGTGTATGCCGTGGCTGTGATTAGCCAGCCCAGATTAGCGCTCAAGTAAGTAAACACCATTAGCAGGACCAGCCAGCCAATCAGAACGCAGAGCGCCGGGTCCCCAGTGGCTCGCAGATCTGCCACTTGTGTCTGCATGCGTTTCCGTGGCAACTTACTGTACAGTGGCGCCTTTTCTGTAATGCAGTGGAAGCTTCCTCCCACCCAGAATCCAGCAGGCTTGCAGAAATGAGTAGTCCAGGTATCCATATTGCTAGAGGAGTTCATTACTCACATTGTTTTTTTTTCACCATGATGCTGGGCAAGAAATCGCAAGCTGTAGTATTAATTTCTAAAATTTGCCACAGGAGCTTTGCGTTATGTCACTAATACTCCAGTATAGTGATCAACAACTAGTACCATCTGAGCAATAACAGACTGAGTATACTTTGCCCACTGAAGTGCTTTTATGCTTATCTCTCTGTCTCCAGCACCACCTTTTAATTTTCTCCACATTCTTCAAAGAACAACTCCTACTTGTATGCAGGAAGCACATCACACCTACGCACGCACACACACACTTGCACACTTAGACACCCACGAAACATTCACCCAGTGTGCAGAGATGCCTGCTTGCCCAGACTTGAAACTAAATAACTGCTGAGACGGCAGAAGGATCCTTTTCTCCTCCATTTTAAGGTTCCGATGGGGAAGAGAAGAGGAGCCCTTATCACATAAGGAGCTGGCAATGGAGTCCCTTTAGGAGGCTCGGATAATGGAAGAAGTCTGTTGAAGAGATTCACAGATGGATGTCTGTGTGTCAGTTAGCAAAGGGATGATCATTGACACCGACCGATCGGAGCATCTCTCTGTCTCTCACAGATCCACCTTTGCTTACTGAAGCCCACTCCATCGTTGTACCACTGGACAAATGGTCCATCCAAATGCATCTCCTGAGTTGCTGTGGAGCCCTAGTTCCTCCTATCTATTATCCAGCAAACAAGGCTCCCATCCCCCAGGTTCACATCACCTCGCCCTGCACTGCCTGAACACCACAACCCCGTTCCATCACACCCACTCATGAACATCTATAACCTTATTAATGTATCATTAAACATTCATGCTGTCTAATACTCTCACGCCACCATATCACCCAACCACATTGCTTACCGGACATACACATCCATGTCACTTCATCACACATTACCGACACCTTATTTGGGCCGCAAAGCCACACAAATTTACACCACCTTACACTAATAAAAACCCAGCAACACCCTATCATGTACGAATAGTACCCTAACACATCTACAATACTTTATTACACATCCACAACCACACGTTAATCCCTATTACACAACCAGAGTAACTAATTATTACACATCTATGACATATCATTACTCATCCACAATGCCTTTTCACTTACCCACAACAGCTTAATACACATCCACATCCATAATTTATCATTCCCACATATATGCAGCAACCTATACACTTATATACACATAAGCATAATTTATCATTCCACATCTAAAACACCTCTTTAAACAGCTACATCATTATTAGACATACTTAAGACTGCACTACAAATCTATAATACCTCATTACATCTACGCCACATTATTACACAACCACATCACTACTCATGCATCCACGAAAGGTTATATGTTTATGGGGGCAGATGTGTAGCGTTCTTTGGGGAAGTTCCTGGGTTAATGAGGAGGGTACTCTGGAAGCCCTATAAGTGATGTGTAAGGGTTGTCTGCTGTCAGCAGCATGTCAATGTGCGATAAACCCCAGACGGTAACAAGTGTTTGCTAAGCAAAACATCTGGAAGTCCAAAAGCTTATCCCGACATTTTGGGCTTGCCCCATGCGGAGCTGAACCGGCACCAGCTGTAGCCCAGTTTTGGCCTGATTCTGGTGCCGGTTCTGACAGTGCTGGACAGCGCTCTGCCAGCCACTGCAGATGACCTGGAATTTTTCTCTCTCTGGCTGCAGAGCCTGGATGGCCTTAATTTGGGCCTGAAAATTCATCTCCCTCTGCAACAGCGAGAGAGGAGGCTCTTTTACCAAAACGGCAGAGGGAGAGAGACTGGGAGGAAGTGGTGGGGGGGGGGGGAGAGGGTTTGGCGATGGTGGATCGAGAGAGGGTTTGAAAAAGGCTGGAGTGGTAGACAAGCTAAGAGCAGACGTGTTTATTTCAGTTTTGGTTCAAATTGAAATTGTGGTTCAGTGACTGTTCCATGTGACGCAGGAACATGCTTCAGGGTACGGTGCTGCTCTTACCTCCGTCAGAGTAGGTCTCAGTCCCGTATCCATCCTGCAGTCCGTTGTTCCAGGTGCCCTCATACTTGGCGCTGCTCGCAGCACTCTCACGTAGGCCATAGCGTCCCTTAAATCCATGTGTCCACTCGCCCTTGTAGACCCACTTGCCCTTGTTCTCCACCCCAATGCCATGGCGCTTGCCCTGCGCCCAGGTGCCCTGGTAGGTGTTTCCACTGGGCCAGGTGTAGACGCCCACCACCTCGAAGCCGTGGCTCCAGGATCCGGCATACTCGCCCTGGCCCTTGGGCCCGGTGCAGATGCCGTGCCCGTGGGCCTTGCCGTCTTCCCACCCGCCGCAGTATGACCCCCCATCATCAAAGTTGAACCTGCCCCCAGTGGACATGCATGAAATAGGTTTTGGCAAATCCCCCAAACTTCAAAAAAAAAAAAGAAAAAAGAAAAAAATTAATAAATAAAGCGATTGTGGGGGGGGAGGGGGGGAGGAAGACGCTGAAGACAAATCCTCCTGGGTGGTTCTTTAAAAAAAAAAAAGGAAAAAGAGCCCCCACAAGAGTGAAGCCCCCCTCCTGTTAGGCCAGGCTGGTGTGGTGCAAGCTTCTTCAGACCATCCTACTGGAGATGCTACTCCTGGCCGAATCTCCTGCGGCCGTGACTCTGGGAAGGGGGGAGGCCTCCACCAGCCATGCGGCTCCTTGCTCCTCACACCAACGCACCTCTGCCCCCTCCCAGCGCCCACACCCTCCCAGTCGACAATCTCCCTCTGGCTCCTTATTCTTCTTCCCTTTTGTTTTCTCCTCCTTTTCCCCCAGCAGAGAAAAACACACGGAGTCCACCTAGAGAGCAGGAGTCCTTTGGGCGACGCAGCCGCCACCGACTGCGCGTTCAGCACGGACGGGCGCCTTCGCCGCTCGGCACCAGGGCGACCCGGCTTCTCCCCAGCGCCATCCTGACACCCGGGCTCGCCACAAACCGGGAGGGAGGGAGGGAGAGAGAGAGAGAGGCACGGAGAAAAGAAAGACAGGTGGCTTCGGCTAGGCTCCTCTCTGTAGCCCGTCCGTGAGACGCCAATGCGGTCTCTCTCCACGCACACGCAGCGCTCACGCGCACACACACCCCGGCCGGCAGACGGCTCGCGCACGCACACCCCAGAGAAACAAACGGCTCATCTAATTCTGCCTTTTCCCTTCCTTCTCCTCCTCCTCTGCTTCTTCTTCTCCTCCTCCTCCTCCTCCTCCTCTTTCCCTCGCTCTCTCTCTCTGTGATTTCCCTGGCTCCTGTTGCAGTCTAGCGTCGAAGCCCTTGCTACGGTCCGCTCACCGGCGAAAAATCCAATGATATTCTCCTCGCAATTTCTCCTAAAAGCTTCACTGTCATAATTTCAAATTGTCTCCCTTTCTCTCCGTCTTTTCTTGTTCCAGGTTGCCGCTGTCTTGTTTCCCCCGTCCTTCGTTGCGCTGGGGTCTCTCTCTCTTTCTCTCTCTCTGTGATGTCTCTCAAACCTGCTCATTAGTGAGGGACCGCTTCATCGCAGCCAACCGCCCCCCCTAAGCAGCACCGTCCTTCTGCCAGTTTTAAAGAGACAGCGCCTGCGTAAGCACAGGCGTCGTTCAGCTCTATCCCGGTACCTCTGGGAGGGAAAAATTGCTTTTCTTAATTGCCCTGCTCACTCCCTTCTCCTTCTTTCTCTCGTTTCAGTCTGGCCATGTTCTGCTGTGCACAGGAAAATAATTAGACCACACAAGAGTGCAGTAATTTGGCTCAAACGCTATTTGTCCAGGTACTTAATGAAATGGAGACAGGAAGATTCAGCTTATATGTAGAAATACATTATACTTTAGTAAATGCTTCTCCATATATGAGTGGGCTGCCGACATCGTCTTGTGTCCGAATACACGATGGATGAAATGGTGTATGTGATGTTTCAAAATGAATTAGGTTAGACAGATATCAGGGTAAATGAAGCTTTATTCTGTTTGGGGAAACAGTGGTTGGGGGTCTTGGCATCAATGCAGGGAGGCGGCATTCGACTCCACCCCATGTCGGATCCCATCCTGGTTTCTCATGTTTATCCAGTCAGTTCCTGCAGATTAGATCACACCTGGGTAAAAATAGATACGGCTGAGGGCTCTGACACACGGGCTTCTCCCTTTCGGTCACACATGAGAATCTGCAACCTGGATCCCCGTGGACGGGCTTCTGGGGGTTGCTGATGGGCCTGTCTCCTCGAGATTTGGTTCTGTACCGTTTGCTTCTCAACAAAAATAAAGGACCGGTTTTCTCATAATAAGTATGAACGAACTACAGATAATTGGGTCTCTACACGCATAGTATTTACAGCTCCCACCAGTATGCCAGTTACTCATACTGTGAATACAGGTAACTTACATACATATGGTGAATGAAAATGATCAAAATGATTGTTTGTACCTTAAAATCATGATTCTTGTCTACTTCCAGTTTAATATCAGCAGTCATACAACCCACTGTATTTTGCATAATTTTGCAAAGACACAGTCCGCCTCAAAAAGAGACAGACTCGTGTACTCCTTACAATAAGCATATCATGGAAAAAAGAAACTGCAATATGGCTTCGCATCATGTAAATCGATCGAGAAATCTGCAACTTATTTCTCTATACCTATAATGACTCAACATGACATAAGATCCGTCAGGATGCCAAGGTGGAATGATAGGAGATTTAAGCCGATAAACTGACTGGGGTATTTCGGTAAATGAGCACAACCCACGCACACTTCTTGCTACACAGTCGGTGGAAGTTTCCTCATTTCCAGTGGAAGGTGTTGGAAACCCCTCATCCAAGGACTGACTTCTGCAGCTCCCCCAAACACTCGTACACCTTTAAAGCTGAAAACGATGCATGTGTTAACCGCACTTACAGTGGAAATTATTTCAAGGTATTTCGGTATAAGACAGCTGGTTAAGCTTCGTCGCCGCTCATGTTGCGTCTTCGGGCGTTTCTCTCAGTCTAACGGCACTGAATTACTGTCATCAACAGAGCTTGTTTCTGAAGGGGCAAGCAGCTCTGACTCATGAAAATTATATACACATACGCACACATGAAATTACTTAGGCATGAGCGAATTTAAATATCAAGGATGGGATTTTTTTACACAAAAGAACCACTCTTCATTTTGGTAACAAAATAAAGGAACTGAGGAAGACCATTAAAACCAACAAAGCGGTTCGCTCTCGCAATAATACCCTGTGCTTCTGGGATTTCTTATATTTTGTTCTGTAATGTTATATGTTGATATGCGCGTATCAGGTGTATAGCGCAGAGATGCCCTGAACGGCCAAACCACATAATCAATCTGAAAAAAAAAGATTGGCTGGCCTGTAGTTGTAACAGATCTTGATAATAGTCGTGTGTCTGCGAAGCATAGCACAATAAAAACGCTACAAATTGCCTATCTCGCGACAAGTAATGTGCTTTAAATCTTGGTAAGATGCAGAATAAAGAAGGAAAAATTGAGAAAACGTTCGACATGGTACAGAAAACTGCTACATCCCCTTTTTAAAATGTCCATGCAACACATACATTACACATCTACAGCACTAACAGATGTACGCATTTAAAAGTGACCTACGCGTCCCGCTTTTCACTGCGGTTTATTCTGGTCGTAGGACAACAGCGCCCTCAAGTGGCCCATCGGCTAAATTGCTGAGATGCTTCTGGAGTTTACCCACCGAAATGAGTTTGACAGTTTTTCAAGAAAACCAGGTTAATGCTAGTTAATGTTAAGATGTCTGGCATTTTTAACCTCGCAAATGTAATTGATGTTTATCGCGCACAAATTAATTATGTATGCACTAATATCAGAGCTTTTAAAATGTAACTTGACTAAACATGCCAGCATTACTACTACTGCTATCGGCTGGGATAAATGAGCTTTCGTCGAGGCAGGAAAAAAAATCCGTATTATGGAATTCATGTTATGTTATGGAATATGTTATTCCTATTATTCTAAGGGAACAGCCATATTTTCAAGTTTTTGTTTACCGTGTAAGATATCCCACGTAGCCTGGGCACCGAAGTGCGTGGACAAAGAGGGAACTTTGCCGTGCATAGCCCAGCCGCTTGGAGGACAGGACTGACAGTGCGCCTGACATGGGTAGCAAGTCAGAATTCAATGGAGTTTCTCATTGGGAAGAATGGTCGACGTTTTGCTCCAGCCCTTTACATTTTCTTTTCGTTGAAACTTTCATAATGAAGTGTCAACCCAACGTATATCGGAGAATCAGGTTAGTTTTCATTTTCAGACATGGACTGCAGTTCACTTTCGACATGAATCTTTATGAAAGCGCAGAGTTTCTTTAATGAATACTGTACCTCACTGTCAGAATCCACATAACCGTGAGCGCATGTGAGAGATATGTGGAGTGTAGTCTACCTCGGCCAATCGCACTAAAGCCCGCTATTATTGACGTTCGACTCAGCCAATCGCAGTTGTAAATTTGGTTGCGGGGCAGGGCTAATGTGTGGCGTTTGGGACGGTAAACCAGACAGCTGTTTTGATCCATTTCAAAGGAAGGGTATGATTTGAAGAGGGAGAGAGGAAATCATATTACTTTATTTTTTTTCCCTGAGCCGCTCTACCCCTTCGGAGGGGAACGACTGGAAACTTATTTCCCTGTTCTTTTGGACGAATATGGGGGTCTGCTTTATAAGGGCTATGTGATTAAACAAAAAGAGATCCCCTTCTTGCGTTGATAGGAAAGCTGGAGTTTGTGGAGTTTGTATGTGATCCCGTGTTTTTGGCCGACGATCCCTAACAATTCGGGACCCGGAGGTCCCGGACCGAGAATGGCAAATGCATGAAGTGAAACTGTTTGCAGGGGATGGATTTTGCTTTTGCGCCGATGAAAACCTGGAGGTGGGTCCTGCGTTTTCCTGCCACGCTGAGACGGTGTG
>JAODUD010000019.1:10469030-10479834 GCA_026784285.1 Stomatorhinus walkeri | reverse complement strand
GAGATGATGGCGTGCAGTGTGCTGACATCATCCTGACATCACAGCCTTTTTTGGGAGAGCTTAGCTGCTCAGAGAGATAGACAGAGACGGTTTTCAGAGAGGCCAAGCGGAGCTGCCGGTCATACTGCCCACCAGGACCCCTCTCCATGTATATACCCAGACTGCATGTATATACCCAGACTGCATGTAGCCCAATAATGTACTTTTTCCTGTTCTTCAAAAATATAAACCTTTGATTACATGTAGTGGATCTGATGTTATAACACCCCCTTTTTGTATTTTGTTACTCTGTTCAAACAAAAATTAGACAATTTTAAAATTGTACATTTTATATGTCTGAAATGAAATCTTTTTGTAAAGAGCATTAAACATGTTTCAGATATCTCAATGTTGCCTGCGTGTTACAAGTTGTGCTTAGCAAACAGAATCCAGTAGGGGCTATAACCCCCCCCGCCCCCCCTCCCCACCACACGCCATTCTCCTCCATCCAACTAAGCAGTATTCAAGGAACTGCTAGCGTAGCCTCGGAGGCAATAGCTTGTTCGGTGGAGCACACCTCGGATATCAGGCCCAGGAGGGACACTCAGATGGGGTGACTGAGACCAGAGAATCACTCAAGTTACATACAAGCCTCGATTGCGGCACACAGGCCCGTGGGCTCGAATCTGGCTCGGCTGTGATGCCTGACCCTCATTCCCTGAAACGGCGCTCCATTCTTCTCTGTTCCAGCCGCCTACTAGATGCTGCAGTGAGCGTTGAGGCCTGAGGACGTAGCGGCCTGGGATCTGCTTCTTTCTACTGCATTCCAGCAAAATCACACATCACCCCTCACGCTTAGAACAGGTCTAATTCAAACGTGCGTGTGTGCGTGGATACCTCTTCACATTCTGCCCCCCCGCCCCCACACTAATAGAGCAGTGAAGCAGGCTGATCATTCAGCGGCTAAACTTGAGGAAAACAAGGCCACCACGTTGAGGAGACCGGAAGAACAGAAACACTTACCCACACATATATTGTTCTCTTTTATTTCTTAAAATACCAGCATAAATACAAGAGAAGGGATGTAGTATTGCTGTGAATATGAACATTTAGCAGTAAATGGGGGGGGGGGTGCAGAGAGACAGACCAGTAGGGATGAAACAGTTGTTAGGGCAGTCGCACATTCATATCTTCCATGATGAACTACACCACAATTAAACCTTATTTTTACACAAAGAAGATAATACAGAATAAAAACAAATAAAAAAAGATTAACTTGCAAGAAAGCTTAAGATAAAAGGCATCTTGCCTGCAAAGGAAAGTGTGTTCAAAACAAAGCGAAAGGTACAGCACACATTTAAAGGGGCAAAAATGGCAGACATGACAAAATTAAATACCGTAAAAGCACACTAGGGGGCAGCTATATCTTAACTAGGGGGTCATGCACTCCAGCAGCCATGAGCGGATGCCCAGACCGGCTCCGCAGCCTCCTGAACCCTCTTAGGTATGTTGCATTCCATTCATGCTGATTACTTTATATATCAGTCTATTTTACATTTCCGCTTCTTACCGAGACGCATTATCATCCTACTCTGCTACTCTACAGTCTAAGAAGTGTTCGGCAGCACAGTGAATGTTACCCAGAGTTCCACATTTTTGCTGAGTAGTTGGAGATATTTTGCATCTTTTTTTTCCCCTAAAATGAAGACCCCAGAGACCTAATAAAGATATTTAGAAGGGGGAAGGTGAATGGTCACCCCCCCTTCAGTACTGCATAAAGGTTCTTAGGGGGCAGAGATCTAGACCGCAGGGCATGGAGCTCCAGCCTCACTACAGCTTCTCACAAAACATGCCTACAATAACATTAGTTACTTGGTGTAAACATGCTTGGTGACTCAGCTCTCTAAGAAGGGGGGAGGGGGGGGAGGGGAGTCTGTTTCCATGAGATGGTTGTTTTTTTCCAGCTGAACAGTGGATGAAGAGCACTGAAGAAGCCTCACTAAACCTCCCGCTGGTGTGATGGATCTACCGGCGTTTCGTGTCGATGCCGTTTTGCCCCAGCACGCTGGCCAGAGACAGGATTTCGGGGCTCTGTCAGTGGGGTCACTTTGGCATGAAGGAGGGCTCTCTGTGACGTTTATAATAAGAAGGAAGAGGAGGATTAGGTAAGGACAGAAATTTAGGGATGGGACTTGGGGTTGGCTAACTGTTGTCAGTTTCAGGGCGTGACCACCGAAGGCGGGTAGTGGGGGCAGTTACAGGAGGGGGTCCTGCCCGAAGGTCTCCTGTGAGGCGTAGACCATGTAAAGGAAGCCATCCTCATCCTTCTCGCGCTCATACACCTCGGAGATGGCTGTGGACACAGACACCATGCTGTGGCCATTCACCAGCAGGAAGAAGGCCTGGTTGGAGTTCAGCTGTAGGCGCCGCCTGGTGGCCAAACACAGAACCACAAGCAAACTTATCACTGAATAAATGGAAGAGACCAGGAATATCTATACTCTTTGCAAACACTAAATAATCAAAATAAAAATATATACATGGATTGCAAAATGCATCAAATGCACTGAAGTATTATGTGACCATAACTGAAATATATGATAATTACTGAAATATAACAAAATATAATAAAGCAAACAGTTGACTATATAGTTTAATATTTAATATTTATTTAATGTTCAGTGTAGAGCCAGATCCAAACAGCAGACATTCTGCTTGACTAAAGAAATAAGTTTAATTCAACCCACCTAATCAATAAACATACTATTGATACAAACATACTATTGATAGACAAAAGAAGGGACACCTGAATGGAAATCCACACAAAAATGATACAGAATTAATTTTATTCATCACTAGGCACTAGCTTAGAAATTCTGTAGCCCACAAATGCTTGGAAATTATATGATATGCATGACAGACAGAGCAAACCTCTTTGAATTTGACAAAAATATAATCCTTCTGATTTCACAGAAAGGTATTTCCATTACCCTCAAAGCCTGCATTATGCATCTATAGGGGGGTAAACGTTACTAACCGCACCCAATTCAAATCTAAAGAAAGGCAGCTACATTAATTCCTGGCCATTAGGGCAGCAGTATTTGGAGAAAATATCAAATCACGATTTTTCTGACGGAAATTGCGATTACGATTTGATTTGCAATTTAATTTTTTTATGTCAAGCTTCAGTTCAATATTCAGTGTGTAATAATTTTACCATCAGTATTAACTGGTCTATATTCTAATGCAAAGATGAGAATTTAAAGATGTGATGTGTCAAGTTAAAGTAATAATGAAAACAATTGCAGCAAAAAGAAAAACAGCGATAACTGCCTTTTCCCACGCCAATGAACAAGCAAGAACTACTTCGCTACATGTGTGCAGCCCTTTTGTTTGCGTTATTGTGTTGTTAGCTGCTGTTATTAACACTGATAACACTCAAAAAAACGTAATGTTCATAACAGAGTGGCTGTTCTGTCCTGAAACTGTAAAGCTGGAAATTTTTTAATGTAGTATGCATTTTATAAAATGTTGAATAAATAGAAGTTGTTTATTGATGATTTCATGTTGTTCGAAGTTTCCGCTTTTTAACAACTGTATAAGATGTGATTGGTGAGAAAGATTGTCACAGGGAGCACGGCATGAATTTGTAAAACTATTCTCACAACAGTTTTAAACCCTGGGTCCGACGTACTGTATAAAATTTTTGCGATTTGCTAACCGTGTTGTTTCAAATCGTGATTTTGATTTGATACAGATAAATCATCCAGCCCTACTGGCCATCTTCTATGACATCTTTTAAAAACAACAGTGACATAAGGAGATGTTCACACAAGAGGATCCCTTTCTACTGGCCAGTTTCCCATGATTCCCTGGTACTGAACTAGCACTCGGTGCCTAGGGAGCGGTGAAACCCCACAGGACGGTGAACTTCACAGACTGCTGCTACCTGATGATCTTGATCAGCTCGCTCATGTTGACGTGGTCAGGAACCAGGAACTTGGTTTTATCCAAAACAGGCAGCTGCTTCTCCCCCTTATACCGTTCGATGATGACCTGGAAGGGACAGACATGTGTGACCCTCAGCATGCCATCATAGCCCGCAGGCATTACAACCAGGTATACTGTATCTTGGAAGTATTTTCAAAGGCAACATTGTTCTGGGGGAGGGGTTTGTTGAGAAGAATAATTAATTGCCTGAAGTGCTGTTTTTAATCAATCATAATTTAAACATATATGGTACTAAACTTTATTACAAGCGTTTATGTACAAATTAACAAAAGGACTGAAAACTATTTAAACAGAATGCAAATCAACAAAGTATTACGGTTAAAAATTTAAATATATTACAATTAATTATTATATAAAGCTACAAATATAACAAAATAACTTGAATTAATTTAAACAGAAATTAAATGAGTGGCTTCTACAGTTACAATGAATATTTAACAAACACAACCCTCTGAACTATTTGAACATAAAGAGCACACCACGCATGTGACATTTAAAATACCAGCCAATCTAATATAGATTTTTAGCTAGAAACCAAGCATGCGGGGACGACGCTCCCTGCTGTGCTGAATACTCTCTTGGATGCTGTACTTGGTGCACAGATGCACAAGCATTTGTGGGCTACACTTGACCATGAGTGGGTTTTGTTGGATTTCCACCAGAGATTAGGCTGAGCAGATGCACTTTTCATCTTCACCAATTCGCTCACCCGTTTATTAAGAAATGACATGTGAAGAGCCCAACACACTGATCGCTGTGACTCTGCTTCATCTCGCCTCTAGTGGACAGAGATGTGAACTACAATATGTCACCCCAAGCGGCTGAAATCATTCGCCGTTTGACAGGCTGCTATTTAGTACGGTAGGGAAAGCTATAATGCCAAGATTTCAGAATACCTTAGTATACTTTATTAAACTACCATACTGCGAGTATTAGCGAGAGCAATGAGTCACGCCAGGCCAGGAGGAAGGGTCAGTAAGGGGGGTGTGACAACCAGCCACCCTCTGGCTTCTGTGCTCCAGAGCCTGACACCACATCCAGAGACTCTCTATCCCACTTTAAAGAGGCTTCCCTGGATTGGGGTCCTGTACTGGCCGGGGCTCTGTCTCCCACTGATGGCTCTCTTCAGGTCCTTTAGCTCAGGAGAAGGACGCCATCATATGGCTCAGGTTACACAGCATGTCAGCTTTTCTCGTGAGGAACGAGCGCCACGGCCCAGCGGTGGGAGCTGTCAGCACTGATCTTAGAGAGCGATATTCTGGTCTGCACTAGCTAAACATTTCCCATCACGAGAGAGTGCGGAGAAGCTGATCACTTGACAGGGGGGAGGGGAGAAGCTGATCGTTTGACGGGGTGGGGCAAACACACCCAGTTGCTCATCTTGCTTATACAAACAAGGCCTCAGCAGTTACACATCAAGCAATCAGAGTGTACCCACCTATGCAAAATTGGTAAGATTTTTTTTTAAGCAAATTTTTACCTAAACAGTAAAAGCTTTCCACTACAGCTTTGACAGCACCAGAAAAACAGCCAGTCACATGAAATTTTTTGACATTTTCAAGGTCTACTGTGTGTTTAACAAAAGCAGCAAATGCTGCTGATGTCATATTATTATGCGAGTTAAAACAATGCAAATGTCTGTCCTGACAGCACAGTGATTCTCGGAGACTTCCAAGTCACTATCACACTCTCCACACGACAAATATCATAAGGCCGATAAGGTTGTACTCACTGGAATTTTGTTGGGGTGCTGTTCTCGGATCAGTCTGACATCTTCCACTCTTTGTTCTGCAGAAAAATAATGATGAACATCAGCTTTGCGTTTCACACTTTCTAGAGCAAACATGTCTCATTCCTGACAACACAAGCCTTCCCCAGGCTGTCACTGTCCTACAAGGAAACTAAGGAAGTGGTTAGAAGAACTGGTCGCTAAGGGTTTTTTTAAAAAAGCAAGCCCATCCTTGACAACACCAATGATATGCTGTGTAACTGACAGTAGCCAGGCTTGCTAGGAAAAGCTTTTTAAAAGGCTGACAATGAATGACAATCCTAGAAGCTCCTCTGATGCTTAACATTCCCCAACACAGCTAGTGAGGCCTAAATGGCAAGCAAAAATCCTGGAGGAAACATTAGTGCTGAAACTGTCGGCGCTGATCATACCGCTATGGACCTCTGCCCGAATAACAACACCAAGGACTGTTAAGGAACAACAGCAGTTGCCGTGACGCCCAAAGCCCACCATCCAATCGTGCACACAAAACTTTAAGCAACTCAACAGCAGAACAGTCACACCAAAATGCCCGCAAATATATCCCACATGTAAACATCAGACACTGGATCAAAACACAGATTTTTATAGTTCTTTCCATTTACTTGATTTGTCTTTATCACGCATTGGCTCCGTTAGAGTGCATGGATTTGTTTCACACTGTTACACCAAGTGTTCTCAAAGATACAAAGGGAGGGGTGGACTTACCAAAAGGTAAGGTTAGCAGTGTTTTTTATACTATACCGGGAGACTGGTAGACAAATTGAAAGCAGATGTGGAGAAGATACAACTAAACAAACTCGTGCAAAAACTGAAGAATTACCTTAGCAAAGGATTGAATGATTAAACTTCTTAAAATTTGGCCGATCGACACCCCCACCCCCGATAGGGCGAAATGTACCGACAGCACCCCAGCCCCCACCCTGATCGGCAGTGTTAGAGCTGCCACCCCGCGTTTTATTGGTGTTCTATTGTTTTCAATTCCCCGTTTCTTTTTCGCCACCAGAAATGAGCTAATGCGCCCTTTAACGCCGGGCGTCCACTAATGGATTCTGATCTTTAATTAAGTAATGGGTAAAGCAGAAACCTGAACAGGGAGCTGTTCACCTGAGCATTTACCGACACTGAAAAAGAAACTTGGCTGAAGAGTTTATGCACAGGGCACGTTTCTCACAGCATGTTAAAAAAAGTTTACCATCAAACAAGGATATACAATTCCTCAAAAAGGTAAAACATCACATTTGCTGATATTTTCTGCATCACAACATTTTAAAATAATATTTCAGGTTTCATAAGTAATCCAAATGCATC
The DNA here is from genome assembly GCA_026784285.1 of Stomatorhinus walkeri. Lineage (NCBI taxonomy): Eukaryota > Metazoa > Chordata > Actinopteri > Osteoglossiformes > Mormyridae > Stomatorhinus > Stomatorhinus walkeri. The sequence continues at coordinate 10,472,765 of JAODUD010000019.1, read as the reverse complement.
TGTTAATGAGTATTACAAACAGTTTTCACGCAAGCGTGACTGGTGGTTACATCATGCATATGAAGATTAATATTGTGCAATGCTAGTATGCTTTTCCAGTAGGGAAAACATAACGAAGTTTTAAAAAAAGAAAACTCTGACTAAACATTAAGCCAACACCTGTTCCACGAAATAGACCTAAAAAGCACCTTACAGAACGGTCCAGCACATCACATTATTTTAATAGGATATAGCTATAAAAGCACGAAGTCTAACATCAAACGATCTCTTTTTTACTTTCGTTTTTACTCTGCTATTTGGAGCTGGATGGGGTCAGTTGTTATTTACACAGCCAAATTTATTTGAAATATACGCTCACAAACGAGTATAAACACAGAGGCAGGTCATCGTTGGGAAATGGCGATGTACAGCAGGCTGCATCCCTTCGGTTTACTTAAGAGAAACCAAAACAAGGCCGAGGTGTCAGTCTGCGTCACTCTAATCTTACTTTCATTTCTGTGGGCCTTGTTCTCTTCCTCACCCTCCAAGGACCGGGGACCAGAGAGGGGCCACGATCACGATGCCACCGTCCTCCCCCCAGCCTTGCTCTAATCCTCGTCCTATAGTCCATGACCCTGTTCGGCAGGGTGTCAGGCGGACTCCGCATTACCATTTTCAACTACCTGGTTAGGCTGTGACAGTGGTATATATAACTAAGTATGTAGCAGGCTTCGATCGCATTCTCGGGTTGACGCAAACAAAGAATCGGATCTGAAATACATTTAATAACACATCTATGCGCGATCCCGTTACACACCCTACATCATTACAGCCATAAATACATCGTTACCCACCGAATGTCCTCCTTTGTTTGAACGTCTTTTCGGAAGGCATGTTTTTCGGGGGTGACACCGCTTCCCTTTTTAGGCCGCCACGCCGATTTAGCACTTATTGAATAGCTTATTGGAGATGATATAAAATTAAATAAAAACAGGAGGTTTAGAGAGAATACGTTATCAGGAACGGTGCCTTACGTCGCACCTTCCCCCCAGCTAAACTCGGACGATGAGTCCACCTTAAGGAACAAAACAAACCCGTCAGCTGATGACTGACGTCACGTCCACAGAGAGGAACGTGGTGGGCGGGGACTCGGCAGAGGGGTCTAATGGGACATGAAGTCCTATAAAGAAGCACATTACGCTAAAGTCAACGCAATGCTCCTCTTTCTGAAATTCGGAAATACAATACACTTCCAGTGCATTATATATTTGTTAATATAAATAGACATTCTAAAACACAAAATTCTAAAGAAATATGAATATATTATTATTAACATAATAATACAGCGTTGGTTGCTTGACAGGAATCTTATATAAGTTAACTCATAATACACATGAAATACCTGTATGATATATTTATAACTGAAATTATATTAAGTAGCTTTACATGCACAGATAAAAAAACGGTAAAACAAAACATTTGCTACTGTAAAATAATAACGTAAATGCATATGCTGATGTAATAATATTACCAGCACAAGGAGAAGCTGTTATAATGGAACCGGACCTCGGCCACGGACGCACGTAGTCGAAATGCAGAAAGTAATTCTGGTAATCAAGTTGTGTATGTGTGTCTATGTTTGAGCACGGATAAAATAAATATTTTTGCAAGAAGTGTGGTGCTGGGAATAAGTTATTCTACTATTACTGCTGCTGAGGTGGTTGAGATGGTGTTTCCTATAAACTGCCAGCAGAGGGCAGCCATGCATCTATATGTTACTAAAGGCTGGACTGGCGTTTGGTGTAACTAGCTTCTGTAGGCATATCTTTCTCGGTGCGTTTTCCATTCCCACAATTGTTCTCCAGAAGAAGAAAGAAAGTAAGCATAATTTTAAAGGATTATTATTCTTCACAACTAAAAGTTGCGCAGACGCATACATTATGGAATTGCGTCTGATCTGCCTCGGGTTATCACGTAAAGCTAACCTCTTTAAGAATAAGCTTTCCTATATCTCTGCTTGGTAGCTACCCACCATTGACTCCTTACATTTATTTTCTCTAATCCAGGCCTGAGTCATGGCATGTCTGACTGGCCTGTGCTTACAGAACCTGCCAAATGGCCCAAAGATCCTGATCTTTCAGAGCAACTAAAATTGTGGGAATCTGATGCTTCTAACATCATTTAATCCAATTCAACAATATTGTCATTATAGTATAAAAACATACACAAAATGTGTTCCTTTTGGGAGCTCACCTTATTTGGCTGTAGGTGTCTACTGTTTATGTCATTTAATTTTATCTGGATATAAAGACCAACTAAAGTAAAATTTAAAACAGAAGTACCAATGTTTTAGAAATGCGTCCAACTGCCATGTTGTGTTGCCTGTAGGGTATAATTGGTCCACTTTATTTTGTATTGTTTTGTTGTCACTGAGTACCCCCGTGACAAGCATTTCCTCCACTACGTTAATGTTATCTTTGTAGTATAATTCCTGTGTTTAGATTAAATGTATAAGCTTAATGTACTTGTTACATTTATTATACATTACATTCCACACAAAAAACACACAATAGGTAATGCATGTAAGCAGATACCCTCCAGTGGTAGTTCTTAAAGTAATCTAAGTGATGGTGTTGACTTGCGTTTACCTTTGCCTTTCTGAACCTGTCGATCTGGCCAAAATAACATATGATACTGAGTCTTGACTGTGAACTGGTTAAACAAAAATTCCTGTGCTTTACTCATGCTAAAAGTATGCGATCCTTCTCTGAATGTCTAATGTAATTTGAATATTTTAAAAATGTATACACAACTTTCTAAATGTATGTTAATTATTAATAAAACCAATAAAATATTAAAAATATGCAGTATATTTTGATATATAAGCATATGGCAACCGACTCACTTGTATGGCCACTGGTACCCACTGCCAATTATGAGTCCAGGTGATTCTTGGTAATCCTTGGTAGACAGCCAATCACATTTCCTCTTCTTACCAAGATTGAGGTAATACTTGGTAACGACAGCCAATCATGTTTCCTCCTGCTACCAAGATTCAAGCAGAGCCGAATGACTCTGGGTTCCAGGTAATTCTTGGTAGCAACAGCCAATCACATTTCCTATTTCTAACAAGATTGAGGTAATTCCTGATAGCGACAGGCAATCACATTTTTGCCTGCTACCGAGATTCGACCAGAGCCAAACGGCTCTGGATTCCAGGAATTTCTTGGTAGCTACAGCCTATCATGGTTCTTCCTGCTATCAATTCTTGGTAGAGACGGCTAATCACATTTTCTGCTGCTACCAAGATTCGAGCAGAGCTGTAATTGTATTTGTTGTAATATAGGCATATTTCATCATTCAATAGACATGTTAAGCTTTCAGAAGCAAATTTCTGAATAATTTGCAGCAAATAACAGGTATTTTTTTAAAGAATGAGAAAAGTGTGAGCAGTAAGCCAAAGATTTTGGTCCAAGATGAAACGGGGAATTTACTTGCCTATTCAACCACCTTGACTGATTCCATATTGAGAACGGTTTTACATATTAATTATTTATTGGACTTGCAATTATCACATAAACGCATTCTCATGGTCTTCTGCTTATATTTCATATACGTATGAGCATTTAAGGAACTGAAATTGATCAGTATGTCTATTGTATGATGAAATTCAAAAGCAAATTAAACCTTTGTTTTTTTTCAAGCTTCTAAGTCCAAAATGGTTCTCTTTTTGAAGACATTCAAAGCCTTGCTTTG
>JAODUD010000019.1:10447282-10460935 GCA_026784285.1 Stomatorhinus walkeri | reverse complement strand
CTATCCCCTTTTTTGAATATGGGTGTTATATTAGCATGCTTCCAATCTGAAGGTACCGCACCCGCAGATAACGATTTATATAATATTAAAGTTAAAGGTTGGCTAATAATATCCCTCATCTCTTTTAATACTATAGGTAAGATGCCATCAGGGCCCTGTGATTTATTTATTTTGAGCTTAGCTAGGCTTAGTACCACATCAGCCTCAGTTATACATATATTGGTCATGGACGACGCTGTATTCGTACTAAATGGTGGTAAGTTACTCATGTTCTCTACTGTGAACACCCATGTAAAATAATCATTAAACTCATTTACTATATCAATTTCATTTTCAGTTATAAGGCCCTTACTATCCTGCAGGTTAGTGATTTCAGCTTTTAGAGCTTTTTTAGAGTTAAACTATTGGAAGAAACTTTTATTGACATCCTTTGCCTCCAATGCAATCTTTCTTTCTACATCCCTCTTGGACAGTCTAATTTTATTTTTTAACTCACCCTGTAGACTTAAATACTCCTGCTTAATTTTGAAATCATTAGTTATTTTCCACTTGTGGAACAGAGCCCTTTTCCTCCTGACTTTATTCTTAATTTCCTTAGTAAACAACCTTGGTTGTCATTTCCTGGATTTAGTTTTGCTGGAAACAGGTATGAAGTCCTCTTGCACTTGCAACAATGTGCTTTTAACAAACTCCCATGCCTCTTCAACTGTTTTGCTATTTAACTCCATCCAGTTTACAGTTTCTAGTTTCAGTCTCTTACCATCAAAGTTAGCCTTCCTAACATTGTATACTTTTGTATACAATTACATTGTATACGATTACAAAAGTCTCTGTTTATGGGGGCTGACAACTCTGGGATAGTGTAGACAAAAAGCAAAAACGCAGACTGTCTGCATTTTTAATAGAATACATAGCAGTGTGGACATAGCGTCATAGTAGGAGGGCCCTTGGGGATTCCTGACAGTCCTCACCAACAGTCACACCCCTCACCCCTGTGCTAGCTCCACTTCTGAGCAGGACCACAACATCACTCTAGCTAAGCTAGTAGAAGTGCTAGACAAGGTGTCAGTTACCATATATACTGTTAGCTAGCAAGACAGACGGCCAAGTTGCATATAAATCAGCTTGTGTGTTTGGTGGCATTTGTTGAGCTCTGTTGGAACATTTCATTTGAAATGATCTACCACAACAGAAAAAAGCAACTAATTTTTGCCATTCTTTAACTAGCTAGTATGACTTGGTATTCTGTCAAACTTTGAAATGTTGGTATTATGATAACACTACTTAAATATACAGAAAAATGTTCTAAAGCTTTGTCACACACACTGTACCGGCCAAAGAGTATTTGACAGAATTGTCACTTAGCTGTAGCTGAATATTAAGCCTTAAGTTCTCATCATATCTGGAAATGTAACACTAAGTCAGTCATGTATTTCTAAACCCCATGAACAGCTCTGTTACTACCAATAAGTTTCCCCAAGCATCACAATTACTGTGATACACAGTAAAACTTAGATACACAAACAGTGTAGAATATGTTTAATATGATTTTGTAAGACAAAATAAGCACTGAAACGGTAGGCCTACACACAGTCAGCTGTTTCAGTGCCGTTTGGTGCATTATTTAGGTTTGGTAAACACAATGATTTATATATACTAAACCTGCTATCATGTGACTGCACGCGCATCGATATGACAGGCATAATGGAGAAGTCAGAGCAAAGCCTTCACACTGTGCAGCTTTTGGCGGAAAATAGGCATGGATCCTGCTCCACTAGAGTGATCCACAAGATTATGATGAAAATTCAACTTGATCGGAACCTGCCTCCACAAATCTCATGTATATAAGATATGGTTGAAATTTAATGGAGTTTGAGACAAATTTAGAGTTCGCTAAAAGTCCCACAATAATTCTCTTAAAGTGCCTGGCTCTTCGTGACATTCACTATCACGTCAATTTTGCTCTGATCAAGACAAGGTATTTTGGATGGATATTATTACTTACTTAACATTAAACATTGGTTGGGTACTAGTGACGTTTCGAAATATCACATTAAAATACAATGATGACCATTGACTGAATATAGGACTGCTGTGCACATTCAGCATTTGTACAAAGCAAACATTTTCTTCTTACTGTGGTATAATGACATTAGTTACCAGTTATCACTGAACAATTGATCATAAAATCATTAGGTGTCTGAAATGTCAGCTATATTATCCCACGTTTTGCAGACTGCCGTCCTTTATTTATCTTATCTAGGTAAAAATTGGAGCAACCGACTTTTATCATTTTTGGTCTGGATGGTTACGTGTTGCTAGCATGCTGAATAGCGCGCACCACAATCACTATGTGCTCACGCAACGCGGCTACCTAAAGGCACCAAGCGAGGACCAGCCCAGCACCGGCATCAGAACCAGCTCCCTGTTGTTGGAAACGAGGTAAAAGAGCAGTCCGAAGTGACTTCACAACTCATATATATATTTACATATATGTCTGTCACACCTTCTTATTGTTTACTGGTTTTAATTATTTACAGTGAGATGGCTACAGTTAGGTTGTGCGAGGCTGGTGGGGTCACTCAATATAATAAATAGATATTGTTATTATTGTTTTATGGACAATTATTTGCCAAAGAAGTATTGAGTCACTAGGGACCCAGACGTGATAAAGTGTCTGTATTTTACATGCTGCTTTTATAAACAGTGCTCAGACAAAATACGCTTTCCCCATTATGTCATCTCCCACAGTAAGATTAACTGTCACTGGAATGGATAAAAAACTTCAGCGTGCATGTTGACCTCTTTTCTTGTTTCCTCTTATCACTCTTACTTCCACTTTGTCCCTAAACTGCAAAGTGTGACTGGAGCAGTATCTAGTGGTAGTTTTTGTAATGACAGCCATTATGAAACATACAATAATATAATTGATTTTAAACGGAGATTAAGGTTTGTATTTTTATAAAGTTAATATTTTCAACTGATTTTCCCTTAAAATTAAAGTTTAACGAGGAATGCAAAAAAAGCAATTTGCGGCTCCCTAAGGACCGATGCTTGAGAGGTGTATTGTTTTAAAACAATGTAAATAGTCAGTTTTGTTTAGAAACTATTCTTAGTGTTCTGGGAAGAGGCATTAAATACGTTTCCACAGTTACCATTATTGATATATATCTTTCGGGGATTCCAATCACTTCCATAGCCACAGGTGTATAAAATCAAGCACCTAGGCATGCAGACTGCTTCTACACACATTTGTGAAACAATGGGTCGCTCTCAGGAGCTCAGTGAACTCAGGCATAGTGATAGGATGCCACCTGTGTAATAAGTCCATTTGTGAAATTTCCTCTCTACTAAATATTCCATGGTCAACTGTTAGTGGTATTATAACAAAGTGAAAGTAATTGGGAACAACAGCAACTGAGTCATGAAGTAGTTGGCCACGTAACATCACAGAGTGGGGAAAATGCACAGTGTGCAGAAGTCACCAACTGTCTGCAGAGTCAATAGCTACAGACCTCCAAATTTTGGGTGTCCTTCAGATTAGCTCAAGAACAGTGCATAGAGAACTTAATGGAATGGGTTTCCATGGCCGTGCATCTGCATCCAAGCCTTACAATACCAAGTGCAATGGAAAGCATTGGATGCAGTGGTGTGGTGTCCAGCCCAATGAGGCTGGACGTCACTGTCCAGCCGGACGTTGACTAGCCACACCTCCTGCTCCATGGTTCTCCCCACCAGTGTGACTCAGAGGCATCACCTGACCTTCATTGCGGTGCACACACCAGGGATGCGGAAAAGTCGAACTCTCATGTCTAGGAGGACACCGAGGCAGATGAAGGTGATAGTGAACCCGTATCCACCAGGACTCAGCAGTGGGTTCCATCCACAATGTAGTTCACATACAGTCCATGATTGTAACCCAGCTAGCTAACTTGATAACAAAAGGGTGAGGGCTTTTTTGGTGGATGATGCAGGCGATGATTCCCTCATAACGCCACCTGCTCGGAGTTTTCCGGCAACTGTGCAGAGTTGCGCTGAAGGGCTGGGACAGGACAATCTCATGCAAGATGCCTGACTTCTCCACAGCAGTAGCTATGGGTATCAGAAGCTTGGCCATGCATCCATCGTGGTTCGGTGCAGGTTGCTCACACTCACGGCACTTCAACACTGCCGGAGTCCCCAGTCTTGCGGGTGCAAGTTTGAAACAGCATGGCTGGCGGACGGCGCAGTGTTGCAGGCAGGGACAGATTGCTTCTGCTCTTTCTGCCTCTGCCAAGTCTTTGGTGAACATAGATAGTGCCTGGCGCTGTTCATACTGGTGCAGCCACTCCGATGCCAGTGCCTTGACAACGGCATGGAGATTCAGTTCCTCCTGCACTGTGCTGGGGAAGTATGATTAACACTTCCGTGCATAAATGCGGAGATCTGCCGAACGCTCTCCCTGGGTTTCACCGTCCCTCCTCTGCCGACTCACCAGCTTCCCTCTCCTAGCTTCCTCTGACTGCTGGCGACTGAAGTGCTGCTCTATTGCCACCATCAGTGTGCTGTAGTGTGCCAGGTGCACTGCAGTCTCTGCCTCGCTCCATATATTTGGAGAGGTTAGGCTCCAGGGATTCTTTCAAATTCTAAAGCACGAGCTTCAAATGGGCTCTTGCTGTGCTCCACTCCCTCGCTGGAGCACGCTGCTGCGGAGCCGTGACTTGCAGGCGGGGCATATTAGACCCATTGGGTCATGGAAGGCACAGCGCCTGGTTCCCGGGGTCTCCCTCTGGTTTGCTGCTGCTTCTATCTGCCGCCATCTGGAAAGCCATGCTTGTAGCTCGTGGATGAGGTTGTCTATTTTTTTGGCGACCTGGAATTGCACTTCTGGTACCAGTTTCGCAATGTCAGTGCGGTGCTTATGCAAATGCCCTATTAGCCAACAGAAGCTTTATTTTGTGCCGCTGCCAGGGGATTCTAGCAGCGGCACTGACACTGAGAGCCCGTCAGTACACGCACTGAACACCTGCACTGAACACCGTTGCAGGGGATGATCAACACAACTCATTAGGAAAACAATATCCGGCACTCCATGAGAATTTGAAACACTTACATTGACTGACATAATTACACATTACGGACATTATTTTCATGATTATTTACATTATTTACAGTGCAGTGCAATGCATGTTGGCTTGTGGGTACATTAGCCCCCAAACTAGCACAATATTGAGTGCCAAATTCACACAAATGGATAAGAAAAGGTCTAAATAGTTTTTGTTCTCTAGAGAGATGAATTTATATTATTGTCTGGAAGAGAGTACAGCTCTTAGAACACATAAGGCAGTGCTCCTTAATCTTTTGACTGTGACTCTTGATTAGACTTTATCATGCTGCTGGTCACCTTGTGACTGTGACTCTTGATAGACTTCATTATGCTACTGATAATTTTGTGACTGTGACACTTGATAGACTTCATTATGCTACTAATCATTTTGTGACTGTGACTCTTGAAAGACTTCATTATGCTACTGATCATTTTGTGCCTGTGACTCTTGATAGACTTCATTATGCTACTGATCATTTTGTGACTGTGACTCTTGATAGACTTCATTATGCTACTGATCATTTTGTTACTGTGACTCTTTATTAGATTTTATCTAGTTGCTGATAACCTCGTGACTGACTTTATCTTTATTCATATGACAGCCTCGTCACTGTCACCCTGATCACCTTGGCATTGTCGCTTCTAGTCATTACTGGACTGTTTATCTCAAACTTGACTGTGACTCTTTTAGTCTTTATCAAGCTGATGATCTGCTTTGAATGTGATACTTAATTTGTCTATATCAAATTGATCTCCTACTTTCTGTAACTTTTTAAATTAGTCTTTATCATGTATTTATTCTGAATGCAACAATTAATTATATTTCACTATGTTTTGTAAAGTAATTTGCAATCACTGAAGTCAGTGTAAAATATGGATATGCTTATATGTAACTGTGACGTACTTTAACATACCATATCAAATGTATGCATCCATTGTAGGATATCAGTTCCAGGAGAAAAATACACTATTTAATTTAATTCAGGGTGGGCCTTCTTTCATAACTTAATGAGAACCATCACTAGAGGCTCAATAGCAGGTAATTATTTAAGGATTAGAGAAAGGGCATTTCCTTCATGGGCATTTCCTCCATGGCTCAGTGTGGCCCTTTACTTAGGCATGTCCTCCAATTACAGCTTATAGAGTGGACCACAGAATTGGTCACTACAAGGATACCTGTTAGTGCCGGTCTGGCTCTGCAGGGTGAAATTGGCAGGCCTAAAACTGAGATCTATATATTGATCTTCACCAAAACAAAAAACCTGCAGCCATGCTAAAAAATAGATAAATAATTACAATTCTGTGATTCCAAGGGTGGATGTGTCAGACCAGGTCAGATAGGCGAGTATGTCAGACGGACTGGACAAGTTTTGTTTCTAAGGCCTACTGAGGCTGACTAACCTGTAGCAATACGCTGATTTGCCATCTATGGCCCACATATTGTTGAAAATGTGTTGTTGCAATATATGACAATATATTTTGAACCAAAATCTTCATTTCAACCAAGAAGACCTGAATATTCACTTTCATTTTTAAGATGGTCCTAACAGCCTGTCATATAAAAACACTTAGGTATCCTTTCTTAATAACCTGCTCAACCTCCTTTCGCCAACCCAGCAGACACGTGTCCCACAGACATGCTGAACCAGGCCGAGTCTGGTGCCTCTCACAGTTTCGTTGAGGTATGTAGTCGTACATGTAGTGCATCTCTAACTCTAAGTAGCTTGTTCGATCTTATCCCACCAATTATGAGTTGGACTGAGCTGTGGCCAGTGCTCTAAGCTGAATTCATCATTATTTCCATGGAACCATTTTTGGACAATGTAAGTCATCTCGTAGCATGCTGCCTGAATTGCTTTCGCAGATGGATACACTCCATTTGAGATGCACATGATTGGTTCTGGTATGTGTTTCTCCATGTTTTTACTTCCATCAGCATGCAGCAGCAAGAACTGGGGTCCCAGTCCCCTGTAATAGGGTGTTTTCATTCCTTATCCCTCTGTAAAGTCCTGTACGGGCCTGAAAATAAAGCCCAGATCCAAGACTGAACCTGACTGGGCTCAAACAAGACTAGCAAATCTATAACTCAAACCTGACTTGAACTGGAAATTGTGGAAATATTAGTTACATTTGTGGACAGAGACATTTGTGAGCTTTTGATGTATTTTGACCATAGCTATTGGGATGCTTACTAGGTAACTGGTTGATGAGAGAGAAAGGGGGGGCTGGCAGGTGGGGGTGGAGGTGATGGATGGGTGTTGGGAGTGGTATGGAAAGCACAAATCAGCAAAGGGCCGAAGATGAACATGAAAAAAATGGACTCGTACCTGGCCTGGAAGCTGTTGGGCTTGGATTGGGTGTGCAAACCTCTGTCTCTGCGGGCTGCAGTGGCACATGCTGCTTATGCTGAGAAGCTGCATCTGTTCTGCTACATCACATGTATGTGAAGCCGTGACGAGTCTGTATTCTATCGGGGTCTTTTGGCACCAGTGTTGTGCCAGGCTGTCAGTTGTCTAGCTGCAGAATTTCTGTCTGATTTCTTTCAACTTCATCATCAATGAGCCATTTTAAACCACTGCTCTGCTTCTGATTGACTATCTTCTGGGTCATGGACCATTCCAGCAACATTGCCCTTCCATTCAAAACAACTTAAATCTTTCTGTGTGCCCATTCTCTCCCACATGTCTCAAATGACCAGACCTTCAAGATCTTCCATTAACCCGTCTCCTCCCCTTCATCTACAGTGACCAAGGTGGATTTAAGAGGGAACACAAGTTAGGGATAGTAGCTTTGATCTGTAATCACCTAGCCAGTATATGTCAAGGAAAGAGCTGGCATCTCTCTTTTTTATATAAAGAAGTAAAAGATAACAAAAGATCAGGACATGTGAAATGCCTTTGTTTGAATAGACAAATTAGATACTTGCTACTGAAAATGCATTTTTTTGTACTTGCTTTTACCCATTTTCCTGCTTATTGAAAGGGAATGCCAAAAGGAAAAAAAGTAACCAATGACATGTTAAGTCAGAAAACAACGCCATAATTACAATGTAACTCTTTGAGGAATGTGGGTCTGGTTTGTGTGAGGCTGTGAGATAGAGGCTCAAATCATGAGTGTCGCAGTAAATGTGTGAGATCTAGCAGTCGCACAGAAGCAGAGCATAGCAGCAGGGATTTGAAGCCGGTCTGCGGAGGTGTTGATGGTGATTTCAAGGTATCGGGAAATGAGCGGGCAGGTGGACATGCGCCCTCATTATCCATCCCAATTTGGGGAAGAGACCTGCAGACCCGTTGTGATAATAAAGCCATTGATCTTGAACAAGTTTATCCTTTGAAGGGACCTTCTTCATTAGTTCACAATTAAGTAACCCCCTTTGGTTAGTTTCTGACGGCTTCACTGTTCCAGCAGACTTTCCGAACACACACCTCCCACACAGACCGGCAGATACACACACATAGAACTGCTGCAAACCCAAAAAATCAACAGAGCACCTTGAAGGAAAAATAAACTGTTAGGTCTGCACATTGACCTACACTTTGCAATCTCAGTTCAGATGCACCACCCAAAGCTGTTTATGAAATTTTATCGATCGGTTTTGTAATAAGAAACAAGTTCTGACAAGTCATGAGTTTGTCATACTAAGAGGCTATGTCAGCCCAGACAAGAACAGGTCTGAACATGTGGCTTGGTCACATATTAAGAGTATGTATCGTGCAATACCAGAGTTCACTTAAAATGATGAAAAAATATTGTGTGTCTGTCTGTCCATCCGTCCGTCTAACCATCCACCTTGGTCAGGGATATGGAGCCTATCCGATGATCCCATAAGGCACAAGGATGGGAAACCCTGGATAGGATGCTAGCCCAACACAGTCATGTAAAGTGGGCAATTTTGAATTGGGCTGCATGTTTTTGGACTGTGGAGAGAGGCCAGTGTATCCAGAGGAGACTCCAGGATGACATGGAAACTCCTCACCCATAGAGCAGTAATTCAATCCCCTGGCCACTAGTGATGGGGGAGACAGATTTTTTATCTGATACCATGATTCATTTAGTCATATGGTCAGGCACAAAAAATAGACGAAAAAAAGTGAATCATATAATCGGTTTTAGAATCGATTCATTACAACGGACAGTTCGAAAGAATCGAATCAGTTAATTGAGCCGAACTTCCCATCACTACTGGCCACTGAGGTGTGCGTTTTGAATTAAAAAGTGGAAAATCATATGCATTCTTATATGTAATCATTTATTCAGCTCGTCTTCATATATACTGTTTCAGTCATGAAAAATGGCAAAAATTATTACATCCTTTCCTTTTCTGAAAACTGCTTATCCTGTTTAGGGTAGCTGGTCCCATCGGCTATGGGCGCAAAGCAGGGAATAACCCAGGATGGTGTGCCAACCCATAGCAGGGCACACTCACACACACACACAAGGCACTCACCCACACACCTATGGGCAATCCAGCAACTCCAATTAGCCTCAGCATGTTTTTTGGCCTGTGGGGGGAAACCTGAGCACATGAAGGAAACCCCCCTGAAGAGACGGGGAGAACATGCAAACTCCACACACCTGGAACCCTGGCAGAGACACAAACGGGGGTCCCAGAGGTGACAGTGCAAACCACTGCACCATCATGCCACCCCCAGAAAAAATGATTGCACATCACAATAGGTATTCATGATTAATGTCCTTATTTTATGCTTTGTTTTGAGTCATTTTGGGTGTGATGATACACATGGATTTATCTAGTGTGCAACACTGTGATTTTTATTTATTTGTGTTGCACATATAAGAAGATAGCAGTTTTTTGAAAATAGCTGGTGTGATCTGTACAGCCTGTCTGATCCAGTCCATGCATGGCGTACATGTGTGCATGCGTGTGTCAGTCACGTCATTGACGTGATGTCTGTGCTCCGTTCTCGGGTATGGTTAGCGATCACACTGGATGCGTACCGTGCCCAATTCCGACTAACCAAACTCAAGACCATCCCTTCAAGCAGGACGGGGCACGGATCCGCATACTGTGGGCAGGCATGGTATAGAGCAATCGCGCTAGTTGAATGAACTGGATTTTGGGGGTCAAACGTGCTTGGGCACGGCACAGATCAGCTAGTGTGAGCATAACTTCAGAGACATGGGGAGTTCTCGCCCTGGCAATGCTGTCCATTCACCCCATTGAATGGGTACGGCACGAATTTAGGCCCTGTGACCAGGGCTAGATCTATCTATTCAGGGAACCTAGGGAGGCCCACGTCCAGGAATATATTTTGCCAATCAGGGTGGGATTCTAGTGTTGTCTGATTAGTGTTGTCTGACTAGTGTTGTCTGACTAGTGTTGCCATAGCAGAGATGAGATCCTGAAGTTCATGAGAGCTCCAATCAGTACTAGCATTTAGCGTGATAAAGAGAGTATTTTATTTTTCCTAAGTAATCAGTAATTTGCTTTTTATTTTTATGGTTTTTTTTTAAATCTCTTTTAAGCCTATTGTTTTAATCATGTCTTTATTTTCTATTCTTTCGTGTCTTTTGAATTAGTATTCTCTTTGTATTCTGCACTGTAATTTTCTTATGCATAAAACGCTTTGAATGACTGCAGTGTAGGAAAGGTGCTGTATAAATAAACTTGCCTTTTGGGAGAAATGATTCACTGCCAGTTTTTGGCGCCAAAGATGCCTGATGGGGATCATTTCTGAGCATTGAACTTTACGCATGACACACAAGGAGAAGCCTTAGATCATCTTGAAGAAAGATTTTCTTCTGGATGTATAACTTGCTTAGTAAATAGATTAACTGGATAGTAGCTATGCATACACCCTGCTAGCGGTTTTCAAGTGGAGTATTTTTGGTGGAACATTTTCTCAATAAATATTTGGTGAATTAGAAATAATTATTCAAAACAATGATATTTTTTTCTACCTTTTAAGCACTCTTGTGTTAAAAATATGATGCAATTATTATACAGAGTGCTTACAATATGAAAACAAATGGTTTTTGTGATTTATGACGCCTACACATTATAGGTCAGGCTAGTCGCTTTTAGCATATCCTCAATCTGTGGGTGTTTAAAAACAAAAAAGAAAAAGAAAACACATAAAGAGGCTGATTTATTTGTGAATAGTGAAACTTTATTATCTTAAATCACAAATATGCTTCAAGCAGTAAACGGTAATCCATAATTCTGATGTCATTAAATGCCAATGCCAATTATGCGCTTTCTGCACATGTGTTATGTAACACTTAACGCCCACGGAGAATCAAGGCGCTACACGGTTAGCAGCGATTAGGAGGACCGGCCGAGAGCTTAAACTTCACTGGCCTGGAACAGTGCTTCCTTTTTAAGGCCTATTATCATGTGACTGTTGATGGTTGGCTTTCCCCCATATCTGCCCCCCCCCCCCAAATCTACAGCACAAGCAGGGTTAAGTAATTACAGATCCACATCAACAGATGTGTGTGAGCATATAAATAGCAGTAGGATGATGAGTGGTGTTCCTGGTAGTGCAATAAAGCACTGCTTTGTAATGACAACGGCGGTTGAGGTCGGATAATAATAATACCTTTGATTTGTACAGTGCTCTTCAAATCCCATAGATGCTGGATCTGGGGCAGGTTTGAGAGGAACCACAAACCCAACCTGGCCACCATGCCTCCAGCAGTTTCTACAGCAGTGTTTCGCAACCTGGTCTTCAGGGACCCCCCCCCCCCCCCAGACAGGGAACTGGGAGGAAGCAAAAATCTGGACTGGCTGGAAGTTCCTGAGGACCAACTACTGAAGTGTGCTTTCCATGTCTTATCCAGTCCCCAGCACAGGAGGATGAAATCAATTAAAGGCATGAAGGCATGTTTCATTCTCTATCTGATTCTGCTTCCCTACATACAAACCATGCAGCTGAAAGTTTCTGGAGACCACCTCAAGGTCACAGCCCCACCATCGGGTGGCGCACTTCTGCAGGCCATGCTGTTTCTCTGGGGCTTGTTGCAAGGTGACCATCTGCGCTAACTCTTCCTCTGAGTGATCCTGATGGCCGTGTGCGTCTGACGCATTATGCTCTGGCCCTGTGTGTACAAACTTCTTTGCATCACTTCCTTGAAAGCTTGCAGCTAGCCCTTCATTTTGATTACTGCTTCCTGTACACATCTTTATTTTAAATGCTGAAAATGCTTTTAAATGCAAAGCTGCCTCTTTATTTATTTATTTTTTAAACCTTGGTAGGCATCGTGCATCCAACTAATTTGGTCCTGGACTGGGATCCACTACCGCCAGCTCTGACTTCATGCCAAGCCTGTGAAGGGGTACTCATGGAGCGACGGCATGCAGAGTGACGGCTCACTGAGCGAAGGCCTGTGGGCCGGCGTTGGCGCCCCGCGGCCTCCACAGTGCGCCTGGTGAGCACAGCGCGGGAGGTACTGGAGCAGCCGGTGCGTAGGTTCCTGCATCATCCCTGTGCATCTGTTTGCATTTCCTATGTCCAAAAGGCTAAACATCATGACTGTGTTATGCAGTAACTTGGGAAAGGTACCCAAAGCCAATTTCAGGCTATACAATATGTGAATTTTTCCATTTTTATAGAATGACACAATTTTTAACTAGAAGTTATTACAGTAGGGGTCCTCCTAGGACTTTACACTTGGCAACTCCATTTCCAGTGTAGTATTCTCTTTCACCCTGTATGTCTCATTGTGTCTTTCACAGGCTGTCTGTTTCTCACTGTATATCGCTTACATTGTATGTCTCACCGCGTCTTTCACACAATTTATCTCCCATTGTATCTCTTATACTGTGTCTCACAGTGTCTATCACACAGTGTATCTCTGCCACTGTATATGTCTTATACTCTGCCTCACTGTGTCTTTCACAGACTGTGTCTCTCTCACTGTACATATCTTACACTGTTTCTCGCACAGTATCTGTCTCACTGTATGTGTGTCTCACTGTGTCTTTCACACACTGTGTCTCTCTCACTGTATATCTATCATACCATGTGTGGGTAACATTGACCTATCAACAATCCTGCTTCTCTCATTCATGATGTTCTCGACGTTCATTCTATTGGCAACGGATCCCGAAGAAAACACAGAGTAAGAAGAGGAGCTTGGTGTTAATGTGATTCCTCCAATCACCTGCAGGAGGAGCATTGTCACTGTCTTCCTCCGTTAATGTCAGACTGGGACGAGCAGGCAGAGGCGCCGCTGGGCTCATCCTCACTGTGCATCCCAGGATGGCCACCAGCATGATGGAATGCGGCCTGCACTCCGTTACTCAGCTGCCTCCCTCCCACGCGCTCTGCTCCTGCGTTCCTCTGCTCCCCTGGAGCTTCAGATGGTGCGCTGGCTTGGTCGGGCCGCTCTTCCAGGCGGGGGCAGCTCGCGGCGGGCAGGAAGTGCAGCTGGGTTTCGTCTGGTGTGAAGTCCCCCTTCCCCTCTGCCTGGGCAGCTGCCTCAAGCGACACCCCACACGTAGGACGTTGTCTCCCCGCCAAGCCGCCCGGCTGGGGGGGGGGGGGGGGGGGGGGGGGGGGGGGGGGGGGGGGGGGGGGGGGGGGGGGGGGGGGGGGGGGGGG
>JAODUD010000019.1:10415592-10427764 GCA_026784285.1 Stomatorhinus walkeri | reverse complement strand
ACCGGTCCCCATAAGGGAAAAAAACAGATATTTATCACACTATGGGGACATTGTGTCCCCATAAGGATAGGTATACCTGCTCATACAGACATGCACACACACACACACACACATGCACATACAGACATGCACACACACACACATACAGACATGCACACACACACACATACAGACATGCACACACACACACACACATGCACATGCACAAATGCACAAACATGCTCCAGATAGCATAAGCCCCAACAAGTGGCACGTCTGCCTCCTCCCCCTCCCCCACTTCCCTCTCCTCCTCCTCTTCCTCCTCCCTTGTGTTCCTTTCCTTCCCTTTTGCCTTCAGTCCTTTGTTTAGCGCTGAGAGGTTGCTATGGCAACCGGTGTGCAAAACCAGCCTGTACTTTAAGAATTGTTAGTCAGTCGGCAGCAGGGTTTTCTAAGAAGAGTAAATTGGAATGCAGAACGGTAAGTCCAAAAACAACGGTGATAGCAGGAATTACACAGGAAATTTGATCATTCGCACCGTGGTGAGGCAGTAACCCAGAGATGAAACAGTACAGACTGACATGTCACGCAAAAGATGACTTAAAACTCTGTGGTTAGCTGTACAGTATGTACATACTCTTAATAGGAAGCCTGGTGATGTATAGGCAGTGATTAACTGGCATCTCAACTGCCAGAGGTACACCTCCTTTTGTCCCAGCCTTCACTGCAAAATTAGCACATGAGAATAGAAGCAGTCTTTCCATTTATTAATGTATATAAATATAATATTCCTAAATTGTTTACGTTAATTGAAGCAAAGACCATTCCTGGACTGTACAATCAGCAGGCTATTCATAAAGACCCCTTTGTACAGAAGTACTTTATTCGCTCTGACCTAACTGGCCCCAGACCCACAACTGTGAATTTGTGCCAGTTTTGCACTGCAGAGTAATGCACTGCACATGTTGCTCTCTATTATATTGTTATAAGGCAATCCTTCCATGGGCAAAAATGAGTCACATTTCACTTAGACTGCAATCCGCAGTTTGGAACACAGCGACACATGTTATGGGCTGCATGTCCCCCAGCCTTACTGCATCTTCAGTTTCAGATTTCACATTATCTTCAGACTCTTTGGTTTAAATATAAATGCTTAGATATAAAAGGTGTTTTCTCTCTTTTTCTTCTTACTGTATATATTTTTTTCTTACCAGGTAAATTGTTGGTAGAATTTCCCTAATTTCTATGTGTTATAATTAATGTGTATGTATGTGTAAATACTGTATATATATATATTCGGCATGCAGTGTTTTATGTACATAATTTAATCTTATCTTATTACCATACACCAATTATTCCATACTGCTGTGAGAATCTTTAATTTAGAATGGTTTTATTTGATTAACATATCCAATTTAACTGTTGGCAGGAGCGCTCATGTTTCTAGGTGGCAGAATGTTGTCAGCCAGTCATCTGTTGAGCATTTCAGTATCCAATTGCTTGAAAGAGTTCTTGTCATTGTGGCTGGACTCCGAGACACGCTGACAAAGCTTGGTCCCTGACAGGCGACCCTGTGGCAGGGCCATCGGTCCCCCACGTGCGCACTTCTGCTTCTTAGTCACAGGACGTGTTTTCCTGCTGTTCTCCAAACCCCACAAGGTTTAGCACGGAAAAAGTTTGTCGTGCATTTTCATACAAAAAAAGAAAACGGTCAATTTAACAAATAAAAAGAAACATTATCACGTTCGGGCTGTTTTGTGCTTTGCGCATCTTGGAATTGGTCCCAGTTTCACTATGACCCTGTATTAGATGGATGGATGGATGAAAAATATTTCTTATTAGGACCTATTCAATTGACAACCAGGCACCTGGTATGTTTGTTAAATATAGCAAAAGGAAAGATCTAAAATGACTGATCTAAAATGACTGTTACTGAGGATGTGTCTGCGGAGTCCTACCATCCATCACGCAGTAACAATACCAATATACAATTGTTTTAACACTTGTATATTGGTGAGACATAAAAGGACAACAGATGAGTGCGACGATGCAGATCTCCCTTCACATGGACGCTCCACGATGGCGTCTGTTCTCATTGTTAACGTGCTGATTTAAAGCTAGCCAGGGAGCAAACCAAGCCATAGGAGAAACATATGAATTATTTACGCAGGCAAAATTTCTTAGCAAAACAGATGAAATGAAGATGGCATCCCTCATGTAAGTATTTTGGTCATTGACGTGAGTAGGTATCTAAGCAAGCTTTGGAAGCCATCTGCTCTTGTGCTTTGCGACTTTGCAAACGTGCCACATGTCCCAAAACATGGATAAAGGGACTTCCTGAGCACTCATGACATGAGAGAATTCCTGGCTTTGTGCATGTCTAATCACCAAACAGCCAGAGAATGTATTTACAAGGGTAAATTTCAACTGGTGGTTAATCTTGTTCAATTTGGACTTATCTTCATAAATATATGGTGTTAAACCCACCCAGAAAATGCACATTTGCAGAAGCACCTATCAGTGTTTGAATATAAATGAGTGAAAAATAAAAAAAATACATTATGAATATTTTGGAAAATGTTTACATTCTGTAAAATAGTAAAACAGAAAAGTGTTTTTGCCCCAAAATAACCCTGTATGTTTAATCTTTTAATGGATTTTTTAAAGAACAGAATCTGTAGCTGATCTGCTGATATCTTTTAATGTGACATGTCAGTTAGTGGGAATATCTTAGGTAGCGACATGCTTCAGCCTCACTTAACCTCAGACTCTTTTTTTCTGCTACATTACACGAAGAGCGGATTGGCAACAAAAAACAGCCTGGGAATTTGCTGCCAAACGGCTTCAACCCGGGGGGGGTGGGGGCTCCTCTTGGAATATTGTGCTGATTGTGGCAGGAAACTTCCCTAACTTCCCATTGCCCAGTCTGCACCTGTAGTACATTTATGTTAGCGTCTATAAGATGTAAACAGCTGGTTTTAGCTACAAAAACAATGGTCTGTTACAAATTCTTGGCAAGTGCAATCTTAGATGCATGGAGTTGTGTGTCTGTTCACATGCATATTGGGACCATGCTTTTTGGAAAATGTGTAGTATGGTGGGGTGGGTTGTGGGAATTATGATTATTGGTGGCATCCGTTTCTATTAAAACCATATTATATTATTTTTGGAGCCAGAGAAAACTATAACCTGAAAGTCTTACAGCCTGAACTTCTTAAGTACAATATCCAGCTGTATAATGGCTTGATGTGGTCAGTTTCTTTGAATATAATCTGTGACAAAATAATAATAGTATTAATAATTGTACTGTTGTTTTTGTGAAATTTCTTATTTTACAGTGTCAATATGATATAGAATATAAAGAAAAATCTTCCTGACAATCAAAGCTGACTTGTTTATATGGCATCTGGCCCCTTTATAAAGCAGCTGTGAGGTACTTTGAGGTACTTTACCTGTCCTGTCATCCCGCGACACTGAAGCAGACCAGCTATGTAGATTAAATGTGTTGATTATATAAGTAATCATTTCCTGTAATCGCAGGTTATGGACACATAGTGAAAATGAAGATGAACAGGAGGCTTCAGACCCTGACAAAGACACACCTTCTGGGTTGGGTGGCATTTGAAACACACAGGATATGAAGGTTTGTGAGGGCCCCCTGAACGACCCACTCCCACAGGGAGTGGCTGCAACCAGAGGAGCCATTTCAGGGCGTTAAGCCTTTATCTGAACTCCAGTGCACCGGCACACCAGAAGCACCGTGGACCACCAATAAAAAGTTACCATAAGAAATGTTCTAAATACCGGCAATATGAGGGACGAAGGCAGACAGGCGGGTGGACGGGCAGGTGCGGGCGGCCAGGTGACTCCCCAATTGCTAATGCTGAAATGAATATTGGCAGATTGCCCTGTGTTTCTCTGTAAGCCCTCAGAAACCTTTATGTTCTATATGTTTCAAATGTCACCCAGACCAGAAAGTGTGTGTTAATCGTGTTCCGAAGCCCCCTCTTCATTTTGTCTCGGGTTTTACTATGTGTGCACAAACTGTGATTATAGAAAATGACTACTTATATAATCTACATAGTTGGTCAGAGGTGGATGCATGCAGACTCATTATCCTGTACTCACGGCCCAGCATATGGTCTTCCGTCTGCTTTTACTGCTTTTTTTTATATGTATTTTTTTCCTGAGGCATAAGGACAACTTGATTTTACTTGTGAATACATAGAATTATGCAGCTGTACTGTTCCAGTGGACACCCAAGAGAACTTTTCATTTAAACACCTGAACTTAAGGATGCTGATTAATTTCTGAATTCAGATATACAACAGTCCAGATTAGTCTGTAAAAAATTGCCCATTGAAACAGTTTAATATTTAAGAAAATATTTCAGTAGTTTTAATGTGTTTACTTTGATTACAGAACCAATAAACATCTACAACTAAAAATTAGATGAGATTTTAAAAACAGAGTCAATCATATACACCTACCAAAAAAACAAATACAGTGGTACCTCAGTTCTCAAACTCATTAGAACTCGAATTTCTTAAAAGTCGAACCAAGCAGTTCGAAAAAAATTACCTAGAGCTCGATCTGAATCTCAGAAGTCAAACTGTAAACGTCGACATAAGATAACTCTTATCAGTCTCTCGGCACGTCTCTCAGCGGAAACAAAGATTAAAGCTTCAGTCTCAGCCTCGTATTCCCTGTGATAGCATGTGCATGTTTACATTAACTGAATACATATATTTAGACAGTAAAAATACATTTAGATAATGATAGACAGTAACAGTAATTATTATTATTATTATATAAAATAAAGATTTCTTATTCATTATTTTAATATTAATAATAAACCATTAATACGTTTAATTATAATAATATTGTTGTGCCGAGCGGGGACGGAACGGAGACAAAGGCGCAAACGTCAGGGTATCGGGAATACCGGGTTTAATTACTGGTAAGGCAGGCAAAACGCAGATGGACAATGCAATGACCGGACTGGTGAAACAAACTGAAACGCGGCCGAAATAGAGGAGTAATGACAACAACCAGAATCAGCTGATCACACTGGGATTCCACACGGGGTTAAGGAGGGGGCGTGGCACACGGAAGGAGCGGACAATTGGGGCAGGACACATTGTTTGGATACATTTATTTCCATACTTTACAAATTGCTGTTTTGATAAATGTGCTTAGATGTGTTTAGTATACCAATTCGTTGGTTTTCCATTATTTCTTATGGGGAAAATTCGATCACAACTGAAACTTTTTAGGATTTTTTTTTTTTTTTAGAAAATTCGAGTTCTGAGGTACCACTGTATGTGTTTGTATTCAAAATAATATATAACTGTATGCACATATACTAGTGAAGGATGAGAGATTTCGTCAATTCATTCCCCACCAAGAAGAGGCTTCAAACATATTTGTCCCTATATTATGTTAATACACAGTTTTGTTTCTAGATGAATGAATGCTTTAATAATGCATTTTACTAGCAAATAAAAAGCTACAATGTAATTAACTGTAAATATATAATTAAATGTAACATGTAGCATACAAACAAAGTTCTTATTGCAAGAATTTGTTTTTTGTTCGTGGCGGTTTCTGTGTTCATTCGGTTACTATGAATAATAAGACGTGACAGAAGCGTTGACGTTCCTCTTTCACCACAGCCTGCAGCTCCGCATAAGCACCACACGCAAACAGAGGCGCTGTTAGTCTGCCTTTTTACACCTTGCAGTTCCGTTTGTGACCGCATTACGTGGGGGCACTGTGATTAGGGCAGGGACGTCATGACACATTTTTAGCATGCCCTGCAATTCTTATTTTTACCACGTGGCCCGGGGGCGCTGTGATTAGACAGAAACGTGTTATCCGCCGCGAGTGGCGCTGTTCTGTTATCCGCCGCGAGTGGCGCTGTGCTAAAAGAGGCGGTGTGATTGTTGATTCCATCTTGCTTATCCGGCGTACTGGTTAAGAAGTTCCCATTGGCGCCGAGTTAACTAAACACTACACTAACTCTCTTTCTGCGCTAACTAGCTTTTTTTCACGTATCAGCCGAAGTGAAATACTCCCGGCAGTAATCGCTAAGCCCTTGCGCCGTCATGTCGGGTCCTGTGGCTTGTCACAGAAATGTGGTGCCCTTGTGAAATTCACAAAAACCGCTTGTAACACAGCTTCTGTCTGCTCAGTTAGATTACTAGCTGGTTAGCCAGCATGATCAGTATGAATATGAGCCACTGTCAGCAGTCACAAGGTAAGTATGCGATCTAGTTCCGAAAATGCCTTTTTAATTGTAACGTACGTAAGTTTGCCGGCTGCGGCGCCATTTAATCATTTTATGATATTTTGCTGCGTTTCAACTAGGATATGCAGTCTCTCAAAGAAAGATGCAGTTCACTGAGTTTACATCAGGAATGAAAATGTATTTAAACACGCCTGTAGTTGCACTCTGGATTTTGTTTTTGTCGTTTATCGTTTTATACATGGGGTGGCTCATCTGTGTTTAGAAAATATGTGTCGATAACTATTTGATTGACACTACGTAATATGATTACTGTCGAAACAATAGAATCAAGCAGGTGAAATGTAACCATGACGTTTGAAGACCATACCAGATTGGAGTTATGTAGCTTATCCGCTGTATTTTAACATAGAAGTGTCCCAGACAGAGTTGAACACCTAAAAAAAAACACAAATCCACTTGATAAATCTAAGTGTCTTTAAGTTCACGGAGTCTTTCAACTGCATATTTCCATTGATAACCCCTGTGCTTCTACTATATAATCCAGCCTTTATTCGGCAAAATAACTTTAATGGCGCTTGTCAAAGTGTCATCAATCCGTAATTTCTTTTCTATCTCAATAATGCCGCTATGATTCACATAACTAACTAAGCACCACTACTGGGTTTGTCAGTATCCCGTGACAATGACGCCTGATGACTCTCGCCTCACTGCCTGCACCTTACTTATCTCACATATTACATCTCATATATTTCAAAGAGCTCATTTGATTTTTTTACCCTGTAATGGCCAGTAATTTGGTTTCAGCTGCATAAAATTACCTTCTTATGAATTTTATTTCCAACCTGGCACGTGCACCATGTTCTTGGAAATCGTGTTACTTACTCCTCGAATAAGGCATTACTGATATTTACCAGTAGAAGTGGGAATAATCATTTCTACATTCAGCATAAATTATATAACAATAAGCATCGCCATGTTATCTGGTAGTATTGATAGTTGTATGAGGTGGCCGGTATCGGAGGCGTGCTTTGGCTGAGATGACCGCGTGAAGGCATCTGCTGCCGCCACTAGGAAACATTGTTGTTGAGCGCCGGGATCACATGGAGGTAATTTGGCTGCCTGGCTTCTCTCTGTGATCAGCGTGACGTAACTCATGGCAGCTAGAGAGGTTTGGACCATGGAGGACGAGTCCCCCACCTTATGTCCCCGTCGCATCCAAAACCAGAATGTCGTCCACCGGCTGGAGAAGCGGAGGATCTGCTCCGGCCGGCCCGGGGCCCACTGGTACCGCGTGCGCTGCCTCCACCAGAACGTGTTCCCGAACTTCACCGTGGTCAACGTGGAGAAGCCGCCCTGCTTCCTGCGCAAGTTTTCCCCTGATGGACGCTGCTTCATCGCCTTCTCTTCGGACCAGACCTCCTTGGAGATCTACGAGTACCAGGGCTGCCAGGCGGCCGAGGACCTGCTGCTGGGACAGGAGGGCGACACGCTGGCGGGGGGTCACGACCAGAGGTCCTTGGGCGTGCGAGCACGCCTCTTCGAGCGCTTCTTCTCACTGCTGCATGTGACCAGCGTGGCGTCCAACGGTGAGCACCTGAACCGCGAGTGCAGCCTGTTCACAGATGACGGGCGCTATGTCATCGTGGGCTCGGCGGCCTACCTGCCCGAGGATCCGCACCCGCACTTCTTTGAGGTGTATCGTAACAACGAGTCGGTGACGCCCAACCCGCGCTCACCACTGGAGGACTATTCGTTGCACGTGGTGGACCTGCACACGGGCC
Organism: Stomatorhinus walkeri; assembly: GCA_026784285.1. Taxonomy (NCBI): domain Eukaryota; kingdom Metazoa; phylum Chordata; class Actinopteri; order Osteoglossiformes; family Mormyridae; genus Stomatorhinus; species Stomatorhinus walkeri. The sequence continues at coordinate 10,419,754 of JAODUD010000019.1, read as the reverse complement.
GACTGTGCGACACGCGTGCCTTCAAGTGCGACAAGATCATCCTGTCACATAACCAGGGTCTCTATCTCTACCGCAACATCCTGGCCGTCCTCTCTGTGCAGCAGCAGACCATCCATGTCTTTCAGGTGGGCTCCAATACAGACTGCACTCCTTCCGCCAAGCTGCCAGCTTTGACTCGTTCAGTGCTTTTCAGCGACATTCAGTTATTTTTTTTTATCTATCCTGCCGTCACCTGTAGGTGTGTTGTTCAGGCCCGCGTAGACGTGTGTCACCTCCCACCCCCCGCAGGTGACCCCAGAAGGCACCTTCCTGGACGTGCGGACGATCGGACGTTTCTGCTACGAGGACGACCTGCTGACCCTGTCGGCGGTGTACCCAGAGGCGCGGCCAGAGGGCCAGCAGGGCTTTGCGCGACTCTATAAGGAAAAAGCCATCAACTCGCTGAAACACCGCCTGCTGGTCTACCTGTGGCGGCGCGCCGAGCGAGATGGCAGTGCCGCAGCTAAGCGCCGCTTCTTCCAGTTCTTTGACCAGCTGCGCCAGCTGCGCATGTGGAAGATGCAGCTGCTGGACGAGAACCACCTGTTTATCAAGTACACCAGCGAGGACGTGGTGACCCTGCGTGTCACCGATCCCTCCCAGGCAGGGACCCATCCGCCACACACCTCCAGTCCCTTGCAGGCCGTAACGTACTTCCAGGCTCACATAGGAAATAGAACACTTACAGTATCATATTCCTATTTATTAAATTAATAGCTTTTTTAAAAGAGTTTTACTTTTGAGTGTCAGCTAGTAGATAGCGATCCACAATATATCGTTAACATATTGGGATCGAACTGATACTGCCAGTTTTTAAAATTATCAGTATTCAGAATTAATAACACCACAGTTAAAGATGCAAGTACTAAAATAATGGAGAAGATTGAATTGGATGATCAGTCATTTTCCACTGTGGTATATGGGGGATTTCAGGATCACATTCCCCACTTTAGGTCTCAAATTATTGGCCTGCAACATGTTTATAACTCATTATAGAATGTAGCCTTTTAGAGAAAAAAGAAAATGATGTAATGTCATTTGCTAATCTGCATTGGCAAGCTCGGCAAGTTTCGTCGCTGACAGTAACCAGGAGTATGGGTCCGTTTACCCTCCCCCTCCCCCCAGCCCTCATTCTTTGTAGTGTACAACATGGTGTCCACTGAGGTGATGGCTGTGTTTGAGAACACGTCCGACAGGCTGCTGGAGCTCTTCGAGAACTTCTGCGACCTGTTGCGCAACGCCACGTTGCACAGCGAGGCTGTGCAGTTCCCGTGCTCCGCCTCCAGCAACAACTATGCGCGGCAGGTGCAGAGAAGGTGACCGACCAGCACACTGTGTGGGCAGCTGCTTCCCGGGAGGGTGGGACTTCCCCTGTGACCTGTGTTCATACCCCAATTAGGTTCAAGGACACCATCGTGAATGCCAAGTATGGTGGGCACACGGAGGCAGTGCGCCGTCTCCTGGGACAGTTGCCCATCAGTGCCCAGTCCTACAGCAGCAGCCCTTATCTGGACCTTTCACTCTTCAGCTACGATGACAAGTGGGTGTCTGTGATGGAGCGCCCCAAAACCTGTGGGGATCACCCAATCAGGTAACACGGTGAATCGATGAGGCGTGGCCCTAGGGTATGTCACCAGCCCTGTAGCCTGAAGCTTACAGGTGACATTCCTCTTTGGCAGTACCATTTAAAGGGGTAGTTCACCCCAAAATTAAAAAGATATGTTTTAGATGCCATTTAATGCCATGGAGGACGAGTCCCCCACCTTGAGACCCCATTGCATCCAGAACAGAATGGCTCTGCTCACTGATATCAGGTTACCATAGGTTTGAAGATCTCTCTTGCGCAGTGGTGGGATAGTGTGTGGAGCTCGGTAGAATAAAATAGTTGCTACGCTAAACTGCTCCCTAAAAAGTCTCTAGATGATCCTGGGTAAGCGGATCATAATTTCTGGTGAGATACATGTTGTTGAATTTTTCAGATGTTTTTCTCTGGCTCTAATGTCACTGTGTATTTTTAGCAGTGATTGCATTCTAAATACACCACGTATCCATCTGTTTTCCCCCAGCTTCTGCTTTTTTCCCCGTGTTCCTTCTGTCTCACTTTTTTACACGTTGAAGCTGCTTGTCTCGCCCCTGTAGGTTCTACGCCCGAGATTCCGGGTTACTGAAGTTCAAGATCCAGGCGGGCCTGCTGGGCCGGCCCATCAACCACACGGTGCGCAGGCTGGTCGCCTTCACCTTTCACCCGTTCGAACCCTTTGCCATCTCAGTGCAGCGCACCAATGCCGAATATGTGGTCAACTTCCACATGCGGCACGTGTGCCTCTGACCACGTCGCCTTTCTGCAATTCTGATTTTATTTTTTTAAATTCTGTTATTAAAGATTCTTTTTTTTTTTAAGAGAAAGCAGCTGCTGTTTTATTTATTTCTTTATATTTGTCTCCAGAACGAGCTCTGAAGTCAGGCTTATTTTCCCCTCAGGCTTAGTGTTATTTTATGAAGGCTAATGAAGGTCTGCGTGGTTCTGACCTTGCATTTGGACCCACATTACGATGCCATTGGCTCGTTCCTCTGAGGCCTTTCTGTCGCTTGGGATTCGATTACAACCTATTGGTTGGTCTAAACTGAGATTTTATGAGGGGACATTTGTAACACTGTAGAACATTCCTGTCCCTGCTCGAGGTTCCGTCTGAAAGAGCTTGTCAGAATAATATGACTTTTTGTTTATACTTTGCAGTCTAGCCACAGAAAGTCAAATATTTTGGAGAAAAGCTAATGGTTTTAAATGTCTTTCTAATTCAAGATGTTCTCCTCCCACTTACATGTAAACAGCGTGTTTGTGAGGCTTTGTAGGGGAAGATGCTGCTCTGGGAGCTGTATGGTGGAAATGGCCTGTTCTAGTGTCAGTCTTTCACATACAAGCTGAGGATGGTTTCTCCTTGCAGACGTTCCCACAGGCCTGCTTTCTAAGCATTCATATTAGGCTGCAAGTTGTTTGCTCTGCACAGTGTAGACTTGTGGAGGCAGATGAGTCCATGAGAGGGGATTAGGAGCAGAGCTCTGTGTCTTGGCTAAACCCATGAAAGTCACTTGTGCGTACAATGCATTAAACTGCCTGATGCCTCTGGAAAAAAAATGCCTCCAATATACCACAGTGTCTGGAGTTACTCTCAGCTGCATATCCAGGCTACGAGTGCAGAGCGTTCATGTTGACTGTGAGACATTTTAATTTTGACTGCTGGATTTAGGGATAATTCTGGGATATTGGCCTGTCGTTTTCCTTAAGTACAGATGCTGGACAGCGGGACTTCTGATTGCCATATCCCTGTCTGTGACCTTACAGTGCAGAGCAGCGTCTGTATTTGTGGTCCTGAATTTCCAATTCAGTAGTAGCCTGTATAAATTTGACGTATCCTCTTGTTTATTAAATTCGGTTTGGAGGGGCCCACCACATGTGGCTGCGTTGGTAAATCATGGAAGCGATAAGCACTGAAGAGGTGGTGAAGAAAGGGGCAGCTCAGCACCCAGAACATCTTTTAAAAGAGACCATAAACAAGGTAAAAAGATGTCTGCTGTGTAGCGGTATTTTCTGCAGTTTACAGTCTTGCACATTTAATAAATAAGGATGTGCCCAATTTACACAGACGTGTAGTACCCAAACGCAGGCATTCTGGCCACTGTTCTGCCTGGTATCTAAAGCCCTGGTGATTATTGCGCTTGCACCATGGAATCGCAATGTGATATCGTGCAACCCCAGAGGGAGGTCATGGTATCTCTGAAGGCATTGACATGCAGCAGTCATACCACCTCCAGTTCAGATAAGGTAATCTACCTGAATCTAAGCAGGTTTGGGCCTGGACACTACCTGGATGGAGACCAGTTTGGAAAGATTGGGTTATTGCTGGAAAAGGTGTTTGTGTGGTCAACAGGTCAGCCCATCCTGTGGTCTGTGTGGATCCCAATGCCCCAGTGACAGGTCAGCCCATCCTGTGGTCTATGTGGATCCCAGTGCAGTGACAGGTCAGCCCATCCTGTGGTCTATGTGAATCCCAATGCCCCAGTGCAGTGACAGGTCAGCCCATCCTGTGGTCTATGTGGATCCCAATGCCCCAGTGCAGTGACA
>JAODUD010000019.1:10396284-10409642 GCA_026784285.1 Stomatorhinus walkeri | reverse complement strand
GTTGTGAGGCAAAGACACACGGGGAATGAACATTCAGGGGTCCCCCCCCCCCCCCCCAAACCATAGTTTTATCATTTCTGAATTTTTGTCTTATTTTTGTAGTTATAATCTAGCTGTTCTCTACTGAATCATTTTCTGTCTCCAAACCCAGGACGCCTGGGCTATCAGGAATGGGCAGGAAGTCAGCGCCCCCTTGGTTACCCATAACCCCATGTTACTCCTCTGGTAGGGGTCCTCGCCTCCTCCATTACACGCCCGCGGGGGCCCCTAACAGACAGTTTGCCTAAGCAGAAGCGAGCTCTTCAGATGGAACCAGCTGCCATTGTTTACCTCCAGCAAACTTCACGACTAACCTGCTATAAATTCTCCCATTTCACAAGCAATGCAAACATACATGTTCAGGCCTTGCTATGAGGAAGGTTATACATCAGTGATATATCCATACTCCTGTGTTCATTTCACTACTGCTGCTTGTCACGCCTCATCAAGGCGAGCTGATGCTGTAAAAGGTACCTCGGTGTCCCCATTATACCCACATTCTCATCATGGCTGATGCGGTAATGCGTCTGCACGTGCGTGTTAATCTGCACACGTTTCTGCGAATTCCCAAGAACAAATCGCCACTGAAAGGTTAAATGGCCCAAATCAAAGGGACATTAAGGGACGGACATAAGCATCGAGCTCAGCTGGGGGGGGGGGGACAGGAGCGGTTGATGTCTGCTGCGTCTGAGGTGGAGGGGGGCCGAGAGTGTCGGTGCGGTGTGGGCGGGGCTGGATCTCCGGCTGCTCACCACGCGGCCTTGTCCCAGGCCTTTGAGCACCACGCGGACGTAGGACACGCCCTTCCCCTGCGCCTTCTGCAACAGAAGAGAGACACAGAGGGAGGATCAGTGAACACATTCGCCACCCAGACAATCACATGCTGGGACCCAATCAGATGACAGCTTCACAGAAAAACACGGCAAATGGTCAAACATCTGCAGGACAGCGTGCACTGGATCCTGTGACCAATCAGGCTCACCCTATATTACTATAGAAAACTGACAAGGAAATGAGGAGGAAACTTAGTAAGAAAGTTTATAAATGACTGAAAATGTTCCCCCTTTAAATCAAGCAGAGGGCAGAAGTGAGGCGTAGTGAAGGATGCAGACTCACTGGCCGGCTCACTGGGGTACATAATCACACTGGCTTTATTAGAGCAGGGACGGTGGAGAGAGACGAGTCACCATCAGCTGGGGCAAAACAAACATGTCCCCCCCCCCCCCCCCCAGCTTAGCAGCAGACGGCAATGTCCAGAACCCCACAAACGTAGCTCGCGACTTGCTGCTCCAGCGGTACACGCTCTCGCCAAAACATCTATTTCACAAGTTATGGAAGGGAGGAGCGGCACCAGCTCTACACCACATTAGACTGCGTTATGCTTAAGCGTGTGAATGCCTGCATTTACAACTGCAGTCACAAATTTAAAAAAAAATGCAATACTGCAGGAAACACCAGCAGCCAAACTGCAAACGCAGAGAATAACAAAATCAAAACTCATTCATCCCATCCAGGGTGTATCCTTACCCCATGCTGACTGGGATAGGCTCCAGGTCCCGCCCCCATGACCCTGATAAACTTATGGTAACTATTCAAATCATGCATTGGTGCTGCCACCTAGTGGAATACCACTAATTATTTTGATGTTTTTTCATTGGACTGTCAACTCTAATTTGTTTGATGAGTGACTCTTATTTGCTTTTCAATAAAACTGTAAGGGCTACAGATGTAATTTAATCATGTGATATTTCTTTATTCATCTCAATATGACTCAGCTGAAAAATGTTTTATTATTTCAATTTGATAACTCATTCATTCCTGGATTTAATTTAGGTTCTGCAACAATTAATTGATCGGCTATTTCAATTACATACATGCTGCTATGAAGCACAGCTCCATCCCAGCTACAGGACCTGACCAAAGCAAACTGTCATGGGCTCCTCTGAAGGGGAAAACCACAATCAGCTCTCCAGTTTCCCAATGTTAGCCCTCGGTGGTGGAAGGCTGGGAGTCCCTTCAGGATTCCAGAATCCCTCGAAATTATACATTTACTTACTTAAACAATGACACTACATTGAACTACAGAATCAACCATTAGCATTGACTATTAGGGGCGGCTCAGAGCATTTCCCACATGGTACAAGACGCAAGAGGGCAATAAATCCTGGGTGGGATGGCGATCGAAGCACACAAAAATGTATAGACTGAAAAGCAGACACTGCAGGCAACTTAGACGTACCAACTGAACTAAGAGCACCTGCATTTAATTTCAACAAACGTCCACAAAAGCTTTTCCATTACCATGTTTGTTTTAATTTGGCAGGTGATTTACACATACCTTCCAGAGCTCAAAAATTTACCAAAAAATTACCAGAGTTTTCTCAAGCGGCGTAACCCTTTTCTATCACAGCTACATAACTCGGCTATAATTTCTGGGAAGCTCAAAGAGAAAAGATGAATCAGCAGGGAAGGAACAGACCTTTACTACAGGGACTAAGAAAAATACAGGAACCGAATACTATGAACTCTACACCTGAACACAGTATTAACGTCACCATGCTGTGTTCATCTGATAGTTTGTCGGCGCCCATAGTTTATGTTCTACCGAGCAACGGTGCCCTTACCGCCGCAGCAGAGATACCAGCTGTCTGAGCTGCAATGGGAGTCGATTTCTTTACATTCTTGAATCCTTCTGCACCACAGGATGTTCTGATCATGGATTTCCCAGCGTTGTCTGTCACCTGGATGTGTGTGCTGAGAAACAAGAATCGTTACGCCATTCATTTAGGTGTTAAGAGAGACACCATACACGATGGACGTAATGGAGTAACGTACTTATTGTATGTGGCTTTTATGTGCACGATAGGTAAATCCTCAAACTTCTTTCCCCCCCACCTCAAGGAGCTTTCATGACCAGGCATTGGCGGATAGAAGCTGTAAATACAACACGATAAATGAAAACTCTGCTCTAAGAAGTTTACAACTTATTCTAAAGGCAGAACAGCAGCCGTGAGGTTAAAGGGGACTTTTACACCAATGCAGCACGATCACCTGAACTCTTTGTTGGTCTTTTCGGAGGGGTCCGCGGTGGGCGCCGATTCCTGCCATCTTGCGGCAGTGCAACTCAAGGCACGGCAGATTGCAGAATTCCTGTAAAGGCAAACATAAAGGCAATAAAGACAAAAAGCCAAAGCAACTCCTCCACAAAACAGCCGAAACCAAAAAGCCTACAAACAGGTACGACTAGCTACCAATATGCAAACTGGACTACAGCTTAAAATCTAGGCAGAAACAATAACGGTTATTGAAAACAGAGACACGACCTGTGCCGAAACAAACTGCTATGCGACACAAAGCAATGCGGAGTTGATGTAACCCCATTAGACTTGGTCAACTTACAGTGGTAAACTAGCTGCGTATGGAGGAGCGGCATATTTCAGGATAGCCCCCTTTGCTAAAGAGGACAATCTACTACATACATTATACATAGTTATTCTGGGTAGCTTGCATAAATCGTATTAATATAGAAATTACTATTCTCTTCCAATAAATTCTTATAAAACAATATTAAATTCAACGATGATGCCTAAGCATGTGTTATGTCAAGGTTACTATAGGAAACGTCACATATCCACTCAAAGAGGGGAGGATACATATCTACCACAAACATAAACGCGCGACAATCCGTATGTTTAAGTCGTATTTGTAAAGACAATGTATATTTGTACTAAATTCGTACAACAGATAGAAATATCCCAACGCGAAGCACCAAATCTAGTTACATATATGATTAAACTATTCCCGCATCCCCCATGCCTTTTAAATAATACATTTTTCTACATCCGCTTTCAGAGGATTGTGGGTCCAAATGTAGTTAAAATGGCAGCCGTCTTGGGAAATGTAGGCGGGCATGCTGGTGCTATCACGTATTATTCAATTATTATTATAATAACTGCATTTCTTTCATTCACATCTAAATAAGTTTTATCGGTCTGGTACTTTATATGGCATGGGTGCAATAAAGCTAAAAGTGATTAAAAGGACAATTTATACTAAATATTGGTTAGTTTTTTTTTTTAAATCAAAGATATACGATTTTTTTGTGTTTGACTTGTTATTCTTTTCCACAAGCTATTCAATATGACAGTCATGACTTGGCAAAATATAAACAAAGAGCAAACATACCACGAAGCTGCCATAGTTAAATGTTGTCTCCGCTTACGTATCACCCCCTTTGCTTAAACTAGCGGTTATGAACTCAATCTTCTGCAGGCAACCCCCTTCTCCACATTTTCATGTTACCTGCAAGTTTGACTCAAGTAGTTTACTAATTATGAGGAATTGGATAGGCATGCAGTTGATGAATCAGAACAATAATTATTGAAATTGATATTTTCTTCACTATAATGCACATTTTTAGCTGCAATGACGTGTTTCTATATATACCACCCCTGGCAAAAATTATGGAATCATCATACTTGGAGGATGTTCCCCCAACTTTTTTACTTCGTAGCAAATAAATCACAGACATGTTTCCAAAAGCAAAATGTTAAGCCATTAAACAAAAATTATTTCGTGTCATATGTGTCATTTGTTTATTTAATACAAAGTGAAAACGGTGGGTGACATCCTCTGAGTGTGGTGGTAAATCCATAATTTTTGCCAGGGGATGTAGGACAGGTAAATACAACGCAGCGAACACAACATTAAACCTTTCATTGAATGAAATGAAAGGTTTGACTAGCGTGGAATGGTGCCACCTACTGCCTGGAATAACAATTGCATCAGGCGGTTACAATGACTGGATTTTTGCTGGTTTTGGAATGAATTGACTTACTTCCATCTGAATTATCTCAAGACGTCATAAAAGTATGTGGGTTAAACAGTTTGCCATCTTGCACTTCTGAGTTAGATTTTATTTAGTTTAATTTAGTTTTAATTTCATTTAATTTAATTTAGTTTTATTCACTTTTGGGGGGGAAATTTCTGCTTAAAACTGCTTTAAAACTGTTGCATAAGTTGAAATGCTATTTAGTTACAGCTCCATCAAAGCCAAAGTGTTGGATGTTATAAAACTTCTGTTCAGTAATTGAAATGACACACCATGAATTTGTGTTCAACCCACAAACACATGAAGCACAAATCAGTTGCTTAGTCCATTTCCTAGGTAATGTAATGTAATGATGACTGTGTCTCAGGCTGAGCGGATGAATACTGTTGACAGATGAGGACAGGTGATACAGTGCTTCAGAAGGTGCGCTTTGTAATGTCTGTATCTGTAGCTTCTATATCAGTTACAAAGCTGCTGCTGCGTTGAATGGTGAATGGAGCTGTAGTGACTAATGTCTAACCGGCATCTATTGTAGCTGTGGATTCCTATATTCTGTTCAGTGGTGAGCAGGATTACCATTGTCAGAAACACACATATGTTGATTCCTTTGGCCAATGCAGTAGTTTGAAATAAAAAAAATCAATTCCTTTGGGAAACAATTTAGTGGGCAGTAGGATGAAGCTGTGGATTCCTGGGATCAATTGAGTGGTCAGTAGGAAGAAGCTGTGGATTCTCATGGTCATAAACTCAAAGCTGTTGTCTTCTTTGGCCAAAAACACAAAGCTCTGGACTCCTATGATGTATTCATCACATTTTCAGTGTAGTATTGTAGTGCATTTTTGCAGTATTTTAACTTTGCACTTTAATTTTTTTTCTGTATATTAGATTGGGAACTGGCTATGCTTGAAGACGAAGTATGTTTTATTTTCTTATAAAGAGTACTCTGACTGCCTGCATCTTACTGAAATTAATGTCAAAAGATGCATATTTTGCTAGTGTAGTACGCTCCAGATTGATGGTGATAGCATCTCGCGTCTCATACTGTTTCCAGGATGCATCCAGATTACTGTGCTGATTGTATCTTTACTTTAAGCCTGAAGACCATCTGTCTCTGCCTCAGACTTTTGCCCCATTTTTCAGAAGTAGCCTGACGAGGATAAATCTGGCACAGTAGTTTTATAGGAAAAACAAAGCGTGCTCACAATTGAAATCCATTTTTTTTTTTGCAACCATGTAATTTTTTTGTGACGTAATTGGTTGGAGGTTCAGGTTTTAAGGGAGGCAGCTCTGTAGTCTTTACAAATGTAAATTCCCCAAGGTCATCACAGCTGGGTTTTTAGTGATGCATACTGTATATATAGAGGTTTTATGAAGCAACAATCTGGGCGGTGATGCTGGTGATAAAACATCTGATGGCAAAAATGACCGGAAGATGCATTACTTAAAGTGGGTGAATCGCTCAGTCATGAAAACAGTGTAGGCAGACCCCCCCCCTTGGTACATAAATCACTGTGTGCCAATTAACAGCTTTCTCTTAGGGATTCATTAGACCATGACAGGCTATACACCAGCTTATCCTTCTGCATTTGAAGAGGTGGAAAAAAAATCCCACTAACTACAGTACTGAGCAAAAGTCTTAGGCAGGCAAAGAAAATGATGTTTAGATTATCCTCATGTTGGTGTAAAACTATGATATTGTGCCTGCCAAAGTGTGTCAGCTTGGCCGTTTCAGAACCTCTGCTAAAATCACCCCAGTATTTGCAGCGACCGTCCAATGCAGCCATGTATTTTTTTGACTTGGCCACTAGCACACCTCACACAGCTAGTCAATCTGTCACTGACTTTTTAAACCAATTTATTTAATTATTTAATTGAGCTGTTGGTGAAGTTTAACAAAATCGTGGAATGGCTGAGGTGCCCCTGAGGAGACGTTTGGGAACTGAAGCTGTGTTCATCTAGCCATCCAACTGGATATCAGTAACTTTTTAGAGAACAGAAGAAATTATTAATAGTTTTTATTGTGTTACTCTTAATTTCCACATGTTCTAATTTTAAATTGTGTTTTTTGTTCTAAGCCAAAATACATTTGCTACCCAGATAAACAGCTTTAAACATTTCTTTGGACTGTCTAAGGCTTTTGCACAGTGCTGTATGTGTTCTGGTAACAGTATCGCTCAGTAGTTTCAAAATCCGAATGTGACGACTGGCAAAGTTAATTATTTATATGATGGGCCTATTGTATTCCCCAGCCTTGGGGTAATCATATGGCTTTAGCACCAGTCAGCTGCTGCTGTCTCCACTGCTGTAGACAATTCGGTATATGAGCCAGTAAGTCAAAAAAACCATTCAGTAGCTCTTTGTCAAACTTCATGCAAGCATTTTATGAGGATCTTCATTTTGAGACAGATCCCTGAAATTGAATTAGCAGTGCATAGCCAAATCAGGGCATTCTTGACACCCATTTAAGATGATAATTCAATAACCAATTGGTGGATCCTTTTCAAACGTTGCACAGGCATTGCAGGGGGTCAGAATGGAACTGATTATTAATTAAATGTTTCGCTTTGAGCTTAGCACTGCTGATTTGTTCTTCTTTATTTGCATTTTTTTGTCTTAAATTAATCATATACAGCAATCTCATTATCTACTGTGGCTACCTAAAGTGGATTCCTGTGTCTGCCATGATGCAAGGGGGGAATGAGCTGTGATTGGAAGATTCACTCGCCACTCAAGGCACAATGGTCAGGCATGACCAATCTCCAATCGCCTGTTCAATTTCGGATATCTTGGATCATTTTTGGGGGATTCTTGGGGCTCAGGTTCATGCACTCTGTCTATCTCGAGAGTGTGGAACTGTTGTCATGCCTTTCCATTAATTTGCTTTATATATTATACAGTAAAGAATATTCATCCAAATGACTTCATTGCATCTCGAAAATAAGAGCTGAGTACAGATGAAGAGCGACAGTAATGGGATATTGGGAGCCCCTGAGTAGCACGTTGTAAGATATCAAATAAAAAACATGGAATAAGCCCCAGTTTGCCGCTCTGCCAGTGGATCGCCCTCCTGCATTAGCGGCAAATGGAAATCCCAGGCAGGCCTCAGCCGCTCGCACGCATTAATGCTGCCGTCGCAGCCCCCTCGCTTTGCTGCTTAATCGAATCTAATCAAGATTACCTCTTTTTTTTTGGAGATTGCCGGCTGCCTGCAGGTTTAATTGGATTGTTTTAGGTTTAACCTTCTTTTTCACCCACATTACTTAAGCCCCTCAATTATCTGACTATACAAACAGATTTGACATCTGGGACCTGAGCCTGGATGTAGCTCAGAGCAGGGCTGTGGAAAACTCAGTGTAACTTCTGCTGTGTGATTTTTTTTTAAATCTGACATTTTGCCCTGGCAGCAGTGCTACAGTGAATATGACATATTTCATTGTGGTTATGATTTACATAAGGCATTCTGTATCTTGCTAAAGTAGAAACTGCTGTTTCAGTGTCAGCAGAAGACAAGTCTGAAACAACCTCATAACTTGTTAATCTTAGCTAGGTTACTGTTTTTGTTTTTGGGCTGTTGTCATTTGAATTTCGATGCATGTTAAAACGCAAGTTAAAAATATTGAGAATCATGCACATACAAAGAGTACTAATGCATTTGATGTGATGACCCTTGGAACTGCAGAGAAAACTGGTGGAACATCATTGGGTTGTTCTGGGTTGGGGGCCCAAAATGAAAATGCTTTCATGGGGCCCAGAACCTTCAGCAGGGTCCCTGGCTGGAATATCTGTAAATGGTTGAGCTGATCAAGTTTTGTGCTTGGTGATTTTGTAGTAGATAGAATGCCAAAAAATATGTGAGTATGTGTTTTTACATTGATTGCACCTAAAGTATCTTTTTCAATTTTCAAATATTCTGTAAAACGTGCTGATTTTCCCTAACAATTTTGGAAGTCCTAGCTGTTAATTTTCACTTGTTTGCATGTGAGATGCTGTGTTGTGGTGTGCCACTTGGTGGCAGTAGTTATATGCCATATTCAGGGGAAGACAAAAAATACTGTATTTCCAATACAATTAAAACAGCAGCGAGGCAGGAACCAAAGACCAAAGCCACTGCAGTCTCTTAAAGAGGCTGCACTAAACACAGCCCTTACGTTTAAAGTAGGTAATGATATGGTCAGTTGCCTTTTCCATTTCTTTACCATTGAAATGTCTGATTAGCAAAATAATAAGTGTAGGTAGGGTTTAGCTATTCTTACAGATGGTGGTGCTGTCTAATATCCATTTAAGAATAAGCATATCTCCATACCTCTAATACCCATGAATTTTCTTCACTGGTGTCATAATTAATTCGTGATCTCATTATTCAGTAAGGTATAGAATTCACTGAAACTGAATCATCTGAACTGCAGCACATCTAAATGTAGCACCTTTATCGGTTGTGTTATATCTGTCTATCCGGCCGCCATAATTTATGTGTTTTTTTAAACAGGCAAAACAAAGGGGACCTAATGAAACGTTATGGGGGGGGGGTCAGTCAGTATGGGGACAGCCCATGGGGAGATCATAACTGTGTCATTCAGCCGAAGTCATGTTAGCCAGGTCACCAGGTCCGGAACACCACCCCGGCGCAGCCAAAGTCCCACCTCCCAGCGCTCTTGGGTCCTGTCAGGTATATCTTCTCTTTTCATGCTGAAGCAGTTGTTTTTTTTAACAGAAAATACTGCGTAGAACAAAGGTTAAGCCTTTTAGAATAGTGGGGGAGCTGGCAGGTACCTCAGAGGCTGCACCTGTCAGTGGTGGACAGACATCTTGTCTCACACAAACACTGAAGTGGTAAACATGGCCTTTGGAGGGACCTGCAAGCTGTTAGCCTCCTGAATGTGATGGTATCAGTTAATTCTGAAATTTGGGAAGCACTTACGATCCTGTGCTGCTCATACTGTGATATGAGGTCCCAGAGTGGCAACAGCGCTACAGTGTATTACAGTATGGAAGACACTTTGCTTGTCTATGTATACGTCCCCAGCGCCGGGGCGGTGCTCAGAGCTTGGTGGTTCACAGGAACGACGTGACCCCCATATGCTGGATCTCGGCTGACTCTGGAAGCTGGTTTCCAGCCTCTAGGCCAGCAGGGTGGAGCCTGGGGGGATATTTAAGTTGCTCTGATTAGGGCTTTTTCCTGCGCTTGCTGCATGACGTGGAGCGGATGACATCGTAGCAGAACATAAAATACAACCTTTTCCACGCTGTCTGCGTTCAACGGTATAATCATAACAAACGGTGCTCATGGAGAGAAACGCTACAAGGTGCTGGGCGCTGTGGAGGGGGGTACCAGTGGTTCAACAGTTGAGGAAATGAAAACATGAAGGAACAGACGCAATTATTCAGCTCAATTATCTGCTAATAATTTTGTCTGTTGATCGTCACGCAGTAGGCTATATAGTACCTTTTAATTTAGTTCCAAATGCATATACAATAAAGTGTAGTAGCTAAAACAATAATAAGATAAATATGCTAATTATCTTTGATTGGCATGTGTGGGGGGAAAAATTATTTTTTATTTACTTGCTTATAATAGTCTACTCTGTTTGGGATGTCTACGTGTTGGGTCGTGTTTCCGGACGGTCCACTGGAGGGTGACAGCACCAAACCTGGAGAGTTCCGCGGGTATATCAATGCTTGTGTCCGGTCCAGTTTTGGCATGGGGTGTGTTTAAGGTCGCTTGTCTGTTCCCTGGTTACACAGTGGAGATGAGCTCCCTCGTACTGTCAGACGGACGTTTGGTCGGACAGGGAGCTCTGCAGGAAATGCGCCAGCTCTTGTCAGGCCTCTTTGTTCCAAGTAATGGCTGCAGGGATGTAAAAACGTCTTATTCACAGTTAAAGTTCCCTCCCTGAGGTCTTTCTCTTTCAGCTGGAAATTTGCATTCTCATGTGCCAGCAAGTTTCAAGTCATAATTTACTGCTAATTGGAAAAAATATTTATTTGCTAAACTGGACTATTTGTCCCAGCTATTTTTACTGGCATTAATCTTCGCCTCTCTCCCAGAAAGATTACTTATGTGTTGTTGTTGCTACTCCGATCCGGATTCCCACCGTGTCACTCTACCTTCCACATCAGCACTTTACTCCCGCAATCCCTTGATAACCTTGAAAGGGAATCCTTAAAACACTATCAAAGGGAGCCGTTTCCTGGTGTTCCACTAAACTCCACTGCCATGTAAAGTGACGCTACTCTTATCACAAGCTTGTCAGGACACCTCAGCATGGCATCTGTGTTTCTGCAACGCAGACAGAATGGCTTCGAAGAATGATATTCCGTTGATTTTTTCGGACTGCCTCTACAGTGTGGGGTCAGGACAGGTTTGGGGGCCATACCAGGTAACACAGACCATGGGGGTGCACCCCAGGTAGGGTGCCAGTCATTTCATTTCTTAGAGTTTAAGCATTAGATAATAATCCCACTCAAAGCCACTGCAGTCATTTCGCGGGAATTTGCTGAGCATCCTGCAGAACGTACAACTAGTGCGAGTGTCACGAGAGCAGCACGGCGGGTCTTTGCAGGAAACACGCACCAGCGTTGTGCTGTTTACGAGGAATAAAACCGGACGCCGGCACTGCGCAACTACACTTCTTTTAAGGGGAGGCAATGGCAGTGACTTGTCAAGATAGCAAACCTTTGGGAGACACTGCACCGAGTTATGCTGGGGGATCTGAAACACCCGCAGGCCGGGAATATATTAGCACAGTGCTAACGTTTTTCCAGATAGGACAGAGTGCAGGCCCTCTCCCCCAAGCTACCTTGCGAATATGTCCTGGTGAATCTGTGCAGCTAGCAGGGACGCATACCCCCAGCTGTCACACCCCTGACACTGATTACCGGGCAACACAGAGCGCCCCCCCTCAGAAACCGCAGGGATCCCACGCGACCGCGTTGCGTGGCCAGCACTCATTAACCACGTTAAACGAACCGGCGGCTGTTGCAGGGGCTTCTGCTGCGTGCCAGTGGAACATTTTTATTGGTTAGAAATACCCCCATCATCCAGCATGCTTTTAAATGTTTCCTCCGACCTGCAAAGATCAAGTAGCTGGTCACTGGAGTGAGTCACTGGTTCGTGGAGGCGAGAAAATTTTAATCTGGTTGTAGCAGACAATTCCATGGCCCATTAACTCCTCCTTGTCCAAGTGGCAGGGGCGGGCGGGCCTTGGGCAGGGCGAGCTGGAGTGGCGTGTGGCACTGATGTGCGCACTGGCACCGAGACGCCTCTGCGCATGTGTCCCGCTGCATCTCTCCCCCTCTGAGTCAGCCGGGAGTGAAGGAAGCGCGGCGGCGTGCGGAAGCCTTCTTGGGACTCCTTGGCAGATGCACACGTTTCCGCGGCCTGCCATCGAGCCCTAAAACAGATCAGCGGCACAATAAAGCAAAGGGCTTCATTCTCGCTACAGTCACCACATCTCGGCCTGAGCTTCAGCCGGGAAACGGCCTTTCGCTCTGATCGGCAAGCAAATTAGCAGGTTGATTTATGGCTAGTGGGCGGCTTGCGAGTTGCAGGTTTGATTACAGTCCCGGCTCCACGTGGAGTCTGCACGTTCCCTCGTGATTTTGTGCATCTTTCTTCCAGGTTGTCTGGTTTCTGTCCACAGTCCAAAAGCAGCTGATTGAGCTGGTGTCTCTGAATTGGCCCTATTGAATACACTGTAATGGACAGTGTACCTGCCTTGTGCCTCAGGCCTGCATGGAACAGACTCCAGGCCTCACAGTGATCTAGTACCCAGCAAGGTGAATCGATTTTTAGCTAATATAGCAGTATAATAAGCAATTATATTTTCAAGACACTTATGGGGTGAATATTTAATATATAAATAATAATCTGTTTATTTTTTGTTTCAGCATAAATTCTTGACCTAATCAGCATCAATGTGTGTAGTTCAGCATTATATGAAAATCTGTGACAAAAACTGCACAAAACTAAGTTGGAGTGTCATTAAAAAGTCCTGTATTGGGTGTAATGGCTCTGTGGTGGCTGTCATTCGTGAGTGTGACATTAGCAGCCTGGCGCCGTCAGCACAGCGGCCCACTATCTTATTAATGTTACAGGGGAGCCAAAATGTATCACTTATTTCAGAACAGTTAAGCTAAGCTTTTCCCAAATACACCTATAAATCCTTTGAAGGTATAATAGGGACAGACAAAATCGCAGTTGTGGGGGGGCAGGAAAACCAACTGCCCCCCATGACATTCGCCGAAAGCGTGCTTTGGTTTCTAATGGACATTGAATTTCCAGGTACAGTCCAAACTCCCGCCTTCATCACCGAAGCAGTATTGTGCTTCAGAGGTATGCTGTGGACAGGGGCGCCCCCTGTCGGCCTGGCAGATACCAGCAGTTTGTGAGAGAGCTGTGATATCACGCCTCAGTAGGGGCCAAGGGGTTGCTGATACCACCTATATGAGAAAGCAACACAAAACCTGAAAAGCTGAATCAGCTGTAGTG